>JANHGL010009941.1:15008-25120 GCA_024611195.1 Ceyx melanurus | reverse complement strand
TGTTCCTGAGAGACTTGGTCTAGATGATCCTGCTCAGGCAGGGGGGTTGGACTAGATGATCTTCTAGGTTCCTTCCAGCCCCTAATATCTGTGATTCTTTGATTCTGTGATTCTGTGATTCTGTATGTAAACATAGGAAATATATCTAGTTTTAGAGACAAAAATACATGGCAAATATAACATGTCAGTTTGCTGTCTTCATAAGATTTGAACATTGACTGATATAATAGAAAATTTACCTATTTATTGTGAAAAGTGCCTCACTCTTAATAAAGTCTAGAAGTATTTTCAGGTGTGGAACCACCTAGTATATGTCAAGTGTATTGATTGTATAGGAACTACCCCAAATTACACTAGCTGGAGGTATTATCCTAATGATTTCAAGAGAAATAGGATGTCTTTTATCATCACAGACTAGCAATTTTTCTGCTTATGTCACAGTTTACAAAACTGGAACAATAATACTGTCAGTCTCACAGATACACAGAGAAAAGGAATAGTTATTTTTGGCAGAGCTGTACTAGCAGTCTTGAGTGTGTTAGGCACATATCATTATAATCAAAACAGTAGAAGCAAATAAAGATAGGTAGCAGTATGACAGTCTGGAGAAAACCCAAGCAGATTTCAGAGAATAAAGCCTTGGTAAAATGAAAAATATCTCTCTAGATCTACTCAGTGCTTACTTTGACAGTAGCCAACTCAGTCATCAACTGAGATGTTTACACTTGGAAGACTTGGGGACAAAAAGTAGCTTAGTTTTAAGCCATATTATTATTCCCCCAACACTGCAAATTGAAGCACAGTGTGTGGAGTGCCTGTTTAGCTTCCAAGAAACCAGGTATCACATTAAAAGCAGTGTAGTCGCAGCAGAACAGCACTTGGCACAGGACAAGCCATCCTGGTTAAGTAGCGTATTTTGAGGTAAGGAGAACACAAGAAGTCTGTCTCTGCTACTGTACCATCCACTAAGGAGATACCCTTTGAACAGAGTCAAAACCATATGTGAGATTGTTTTCTGTAAGACTGGGGTTCTCATAGAGCAGCTGTTGTGTGCTATGAACAAGTATCCTCTATGTACTTGACATGCTTTGTATTGGACAAAGTTGGAAGCAGAGTAATTGCACCTTTAAGAGCTCCTGTTTTCCTTCCTGGAATGTTTTGATACAGAGAGAAAAAAATTTCTTCTGTTAAAGTGTGTTTCCTCTGCCATTTATTAAAACTATTGTTGTACTGTTTAAGACTCCCTACATCTCTAACTCAGATTTTCCATTGATAAACACTAAATAACATATGTTGGAGCTAATAACATAAGCTTTTTCTGCCCCTAGGATTCTTCTTCTGAAGTGCAAATTTAGATATTGTCTGATTTATGCCTGGCAGTGCTAAGCATCTGGGACATGGACCAAAGACTGTGTACAAACATGTTTCCATGTAAAACTATATAAAACAAGACTTTATAAAACTTAATAGAATGTCATGGTGCAATTTTAATGTCATCACTGATATATGTTGTATAAAGGTTATCTCCACATACATTGCAGCACAAGGTGTCAAGGCCCACCTACCAGATTTTTGTGGTGTGGAATTTTAAAGATCATATTGACTTCACCTGGAAAGCTATGTAAAATAGTTTATTCATGTAGCAATATCTCTGCTATTCTTTTATGGAAGTATTTCTGTGTTTCTTTCAAATGGTTCTTTCAATTAAAATTTAGGGTTTTTTCCCAACATATTCATAGAATCAGAATATTAGGGGTTGGAAGGGGCCTTTAGAGATATTTGAGTCCAACCCCCCCTGCCAAAGGTGGACACATCCAGATGGGTTTTGAAAGTCTTTTAAGGAAAACATTTCTGAAAAGTCCCTTTAACACTTCCAGTGTCAACAAAGACAATAAATTGGTACAGCCACACTTTCAGTGAGGCTAAACAAAATCAGCAATATGTCATCACTGCAGATTTAACAAATTATACAGCAAATTATTTCAATATACAGATGATTAATCTAGCTCTGTTTTCCTCTTCTATTAAAAATAAATAAAAAATTCAATGTCCTGCATGGACACTTTATATAGCACGGTAATCCTTGTTGTTTGTAAAATTTGTTGTACAATTAAAAGTTACTTCAAGAGCTCACTGATCTGATAAGTAGAAACTTTATTTGTATTCCACCCTAAAACTGTTCACATGTTTGTGCTTGTTCCAGTGCTGTCTTTCACCTTGAGTATTGTTTCCATCCAATGCAGCTTTTAGACATTTATAGTATTTCTTTAAACAGATAAAATATGTTTTTAAATATATATTTTCATTCTACTTTCTCCTTTTCAAATAGAAACAAAAACCCCCAACCTTCACATCCATATATATCTTTACCATTGAAATATCATTTATACACCTTTACCTGGCATTGAAAAAAATCCTAAGTCCATATCTAATTAGTCCTCTTTTTTTCCTTGACCATAATCTGTAAAACTAATGTTGGAAGACTTTCTTAGAATGTTTCCTTAAAGCCTAGCTTCCTTAGATCAAAGATAGAAGAAGAACGTAAGCCATAGGCAATCAAAAATATTTTCTTTCAGCATGGGTGTTGTGAAGAAAAGCCAAAAGCCTGCCTTCCTACCTTTTCCTTAGTGGAGATGTTGAAGATTGATCTGAAAAAAAAGACAAATGGTTTTCCGAGTTCTATCACAAACCATCCTTCAAGTATGATGAGTAAGTTCTGGAACATTTCTTTCTTGTTTTTCTATTTCATTATAGCCTTTTAAAATTGTATTGTAGTAGCATTTTTCATCTAGGTCAGTGACCATGTAGTTATTTCTGAGTCAGCCTGCTGACTCAGGTTCTGACTATTTAGGGGGTTTCACAGTATATCATATAGAAGACAACAGAGTAGAATTCACCACTCAAAAACAATGTAAGAACATACATTTTTCATACTGTGTTTTTAACTGATTCAAATTACTAAGCATAATATTTGGGGATATACATGAAGTTTTTATGTTTTCCATTTTAATTTGGATCTTGTTCTACTTTCTCCTTCTTAAGGGAAAAGAACAAAAGCTAACCAAATAAAACCTGCATCTACCACTTCTCAGAAATAGAGATTGCAAAGTCCATGAGAGTTAATTGCAAATCTAATGAGAATATAGACTAATAGCAGAATAGCAAATTTTATTTTCAAAGTTTAACTTCTGCATTGTTGGGAAGGAAGACACAGCTGTGCCTTTTTATTAGGGACAATCTGTTTTTATTAAAATTGTATGAAAAGAGAAGTATCAAGAATCACTCAAATAATATCACTAGCCAGACTAGAAGCTCACAAAAGTCAATTCTCCTGACAAAATTTTTTAAGCATCTTTTCATTCTGTTTAATAAAATTTGATTTTCGCAAAACCTTCCATCTATAAAAAATGTAGGCAGTCTTTATTACTGAATCTATGTGATTTTTTTAAGTTAATGAATTCTTACAAGACTAACCTCTTCTGAGACTTTAATTATTCCTTTATATCAGTACGTGTTTCTTCTATGTTTAGTTATATTGTGAATTATTAACAAATAAAAAACAAGGAGCTTTTACTGATTATTAAAACAAATTTAGACATGGTCATTAATTCATTTGAATTAAATTGTAACAGTAAGATTTTCTTGTTAATAACATTTTGAGAAGCACTAACCATCTAAATTAATTTCTTAATTATTAACCGAGATAAAATGCTGTACAGATCTCTTAGATCTGATATTACCAACTTGCTGACTGATCTTGAGTGGCATTTAAAATGTGATCCTGGAAACCTTTCACCACTTGGCTATTTTTAATTCATAAGAGAAAATCTGCTGAATTAGAAGTGTGCTGTTTGCCAACTGCATTGTAGCTGGCATGAGTGCTCTTGGGAAACAAATGGGATCCTTCATGTGAGCTGAACTATTTGAATCTTTGTGTCACCAAAAAGACTGTGTGGTTTCTGCATCTGATTTGCCCTGCAGAGATTAATGGTGGAGGATGAGAAGAGATGGACTTAGTACCTTTAATACCCAAACCACCGGAACAAATTGTGGTTTGAAAGGTATTGCTACTTGTTTTGTGTGCGTGTTTGTGTGCTGCAGGGGAGGTCCATAGGAAGGGAGCTGCTAGGAAATTCTGAGGGCTAGATGATGAAAGATTTGAGTATCACGGCCCAAACTGCTGAAACTCAGCAGTTTGCACAGTTGTCATATGAGTATAATGTTTACCTTTTCCTCAGAGAGAAGGTGTGTAATTATTTATCTAACAAATGCATATAAAGCATCTTGAAACTCTCAAATTGAGTAAGCAAAAATGTGAGTAAGCAAAAATGCAGTTCTCTTCACCGCTTCACTTTCTTTTTCAAGCTGCAATATTTATTGTGTGGGCCATAAAAATCTTTAAAACATCCTGTAAATCACAGTGATTTACAGTACAGTAAAGACAGTATAGTGCATGCAGATATATTTCAGATCAAAATGTTATCAACTTAACCTGTGTGGTGCTTATCATGCCAGAAAAAAAAAAAAAAAAGTAATGCTCTTTGCATAGTTACGGTTAAGTAATTCTTCCTTACTGAAAAATAAATTTCAGCTAAAGCAGAAAGGTTCAAAGTGTGATGGAATCTGGGATCATCCAATGAATAGAGGGAATTTGAATGTCAGATTCATCTTTGTGCTGGTACTGACATGAGGCAATAAAGAAATGCATTTGCAGCACAGGATAATTTGGCAGTGCAGGATAAGGTTATCAGTGGTGGATAGTTCAGGCAGTATGACTTACCCTTCCCCTGATAGGTATAGCAAGGACTCAGAAGCAGGATGATAGGTTCACTGAACTCTTAGCTGTCATGTATCTCAATACAGACATCTTTTTTTTTTTTTTCTGCTTCAACTCTGTCTCTTGCTTATTCTAGAATGTGTGCTATTTACATATCATGATTAGAGCCTGTGGACTTAGATTGAGAACATCTTTATTATTCTCAGAATGAATCTCAAAATGGGTGCATTACTACACAGAAGGATGATGTTTCCCACTTGGGACAGGGCACTGGAACAGGCTGCCCAGAGAGGTTGTGGAGTCTCCTGGAGATTTTTCAAAACCTGTCTGGATCTGTTCCTGGGTGACTTGCCCCAGATGATCTTATTGGCAGGGGAGTTGGACTCGATGATCAATAGAGGCCCAACCCCTAACATTCTATGATTCAGAAACAAACTGCTATGGTAGTTCGGTAGCAACTAAAACATAATGGATATTATTTTGCATTAAAAAAGAGCTGCTGAATTTTACTGTCATTGCTGCTACCTAATCATGTGTAAATCATGATTGTTATACAAGTTCTCAGTTACAATACATAATCTTGCTTTAAGGAAAAAATTGGATGTATTGGACACTTGGAATGAAAAGGACATTAAATTAGGGGTTACGTAATCTTCAGAGAAAGATGCCTCGTTAGTCAGATGAAAAGTGCTTAAGCCAGCTCAGTTTATCCTTTCAAGGCTGAAAGATTCTTATGCAGCTGCACTTCTGCTTGTGTGCATGAAGTTATAGTCAAAGACATTCCTAAGTTTTCTGTGCAGTATTGTAGTGGGAATGTAAATGTTTAGAGCGTACTTTGCATTGAAGGAATCAGTCCTTCACAAAAAAATGTTTTAGATGTTGACCTTCTTGAAACAAAAACAGGAGGGGTGTTGTAGTTTAGAGGACCGTGATATCAATGGATATTATATTCTGTTCTACAAATGGTGCAGCAATGTTACTCATCTGTATACAGGAACACTATCTCTCTGATTATTAGTAATATATATAGCTGATTTACCTGTCCAAAGCTGATTTTTGAATGGAAATTTTTTTTTTTCCTGTTCTTCTAAAGTAGTTACCAAAGGTTTTGTCTCTCTCCACTGTGCAGTGACACCACAGAGGTGGTCTATGATTGATATAAGGCTAGACAATGGGACAAAAGATTTTGCATTTAAAAGATGAAATAGCTTTAAACAAACACTGTGCAGCAGTAAAAACTTCATTCCCTGCTGTTCAGAGTGCACACTGCTTTCTTGCTTTCTCAGAGTTTGCAAATGATTGCTAACCCTTAGTGGCATATCTTCAATGAATACCTGAGAATTCAAATTTGAAGTACCTGCCCTCACCAATAACTACTGGACTTCAGGAAGTATAAGAACGTGAAGGCAGAGATTAATGTTTATTTTTATGTGAGTGTACACATGTGTGTATTTATTAGGGATTACAATAACTTGATTTTTTTTTTTTCTCTGTCAGGGAAAGCTTGTGTTGAAATTGAAAAACAATCAAGGGTGATTGGAGAATTATTTTTCATGTCACATCTGATTCTTAGGAGAGACTCTGCCTTAGACAGCAGTCGTGTTCAATGGATCTAGTTTGTATTGTAAAAATAAAAAGCTTGTCTGAAATAAATATTTTTAAACTATACAAGAAAGCTTAGAATAGTGTGTCCGGGGTTAAAACATGCATTTTATATGTACAGTTTATCACAGAAATAAAAACAGAACCCAGTAGAAAATAGTGAAATAATATCTTAACTTACTGTACCTGTGAGGTGTCCTTGGCTATTCTTGTGCATATTTTGGACCTCAAAACACTCTTCTATGTTCCTAAGCCTGGAAAGATCTAGGGATTGAAACTGTCAACTGTAGGTAAAGGGGAAGAAAGTTTAACATCTGGTTTTCATGAAAAAAAGCTTTCCTATATCTTTCTCATTTAAAAAAGAGTGTTTTTCATTAGGGAGCATATGTTCTTGTTAATGTGAGTACAGTCACGTGCTATTGTGCTCATTTTAAATACACTCTCATGCCAAGGTCAAAATTAACATCTTTCAATCAAAGCCAATAGCCATCAGGCAGTCAGTAATGATCTCAGAACAACCATGACAACAAGACAATCATTTGCTATATAATTACTAAAACAATATTGCTATACTCAAGTATTATCACCTACTATGGAACTGAGGGAAAAGGTTATAGAAAGTACTTTGAAAAGTTTTATATATGACACCTTCTGATTAAAGACTTTTACTATTAATCTTTAGTCACTCCATGTTCAATTTCTTTTGACCTGTGATTCTTGGAAAAAAAAAAACAACAAACAATGAAAACCATCTACTGCATAACATAAATGGTCTTTCTAGAAAGATTCAGCATATCTGCTCCTGAACATAGGATACAAGTCCTATCACACTATTGTGGTTCTTCTTGAAAAGCATCCAGTCAATATGGATATCAATATGTTGATCATCATGTCAATAGCAGCCAAGTATCAAAAAAATTCTCAACTGATGATTGTAGGTCACAATACTGGTTCCCATCTTATTGTCTTCAGGTCACAAGGCAGTGTGAAGTGTTAAAACTGATGGAGCAAAACCCAGGTCTGTGATGAATATAAAGTTATTCTGATTTTAATTAGGGAGTTTTTTATGCATAACTATTCAGAAACATAACTGCTGCTGCTGCTAATTATTTGTGTAAGAGAATACTTGCATCTAATGACTTTTTTAGCATGGACAAAAGAGCTATGAGGCAAGAGGGGTTAGAGCAGGTGTGGCTGGATGTTAAATGTATTTCAGTGGATTCTGATGGAGAAGACAAGCAACCAATAAACCCAGCATGCAGACACAGTTGGATATAGACAGTCATTCCGAATGTATGCACAATTAACAGAAAACTATTGAAAAACTAATTTTGCTGCCGGGCCATAATTCTATAACAAGAAGTATCATACCGACTGTTGACAAAGTAATTTGAATTCCTGATTCTGAGATTCTATGGAGAAAGAAATTTTGCATGAGTGATGATGTCACAATAATGCTTTTATGTGAAAAATGCCATTTACAAAGATTCCTTTTTTATATCTGAAGTAACCAGCACATTTAGTATTAAAACATTGAAAAATTTCATAAGAATATGAAATCAGAAAGAGAACCTGAATATGCTTTTCAAGAAGTTGGTGGGCACTGTTGTAGTTGCTGGAGACATAGCACTTTGGTGGATTATAGATAATTAAATGAGATATTTACTTGAGTGTAAATGGTTCCCAGCCACCATAGTTTTAGGCTGAGGATCATGAGGATTATGCATACTACATAGATAGATAGATAGATAGATAGATAGATAGATAGATAGATAGATAGATAATGTAGATCATATTATGCTTACTTCAAAGACATAGTTCAAGCAACACATAGGTTTCCAGAGTAACAACAGTACTACCCAGCATACAGTATTCGGGTGTATCTTATAGAAGGCTTTTAGATACTCCTATTTACATCAATATTAATTTTTCTGTTTCATTAAATTTGTTTTTATTTCATCCCATAGGCCTCCTATCTTTTTCCTGAACTCTATCCTTGGCTGGGTAGGGGTCACTGGGTAATAGAGCAACTGTCATTGTTTAGCCCCAGATGTGGGCTAAATGTAGGCTGCGTTATATCAAAGTATGGGAAGGGGGATGGCAGTTCATGAACATGATTTAAATGGTATGAAATAGGGGGTGGAGAATGTGCTGGTTTGGGCTGGGATGAGTTAATTTTCTTCACAGTACCTGGTATGGGGCTGCGTTTGGATTTATGCTGGAAACAGTGTTGATACCACAGGGATATTTCTGTTACTGCTGAGCAGTGCTTACACAAAGTCAAGGCCTTTTCTGCTCCTCACCCCACACCTGAGTAGACGTGGTGGGAGAGACAAGAAGCTGTGAGTGGACACAACTAGGACAGATAATCCCAACCGACCAAAGGGATATTTCAGACATATGATGTCATGTTCAGCCTATAAAGCTGGGGGAAGAAGGAAACAAGGATGTTGGGAGTGATGATGCTTGTTTTCCAAGTAACTGTTATATGTGATAGAGCCCAGTTTTCCTGGAAATGGCTGGACACCTGGCTGCTAGTGGGAAATAGTGAATGAATCCTTTATTTATATTAGAAAGGATAATATTTAAATTAGAAAATAGGAATAAGTGATTCACTCTGAAGGTGGTGAGGCACTGAACAGGTTGCCCAGGTAAGATGTGGATGCAGGAGGTGTCTCTGCCCATGCATGGCACAGGGGTTGGACCTAGATGATTTTTAAGGTCCCTTCCAACTCAAGCCATTCCATGTGTCTAAGATTTTGTGTCGCTTGCTTGTGTGGCTCTTCTTTACTTATTAAACCATGCTTATCTCACCCATGAGATGTATTTCCCTCTTCCCCGTCCTACAGGAGGGGAGTGAGTGAGCAGCTGTGTGGAGCTTAGCTGTGTGGGGTTAAACCGTGATAGAGGCCTGAACGTAACATCTGAATATTCTAGTTTGTAGCCATCTGAGTAACTAGTGCTTCAGCATATAACAGGTTCTCTACCTTGAACTGAGTATTTATCTGCCCTTTGTGCTGTTGTGTGTTTTATTTTGTGCCAAGTTAAAGGAATGCGATGACTTCTATTTGACTTTGTGAAAGTATTGGAGAAAATGTTTCTGATCATAGGCCAAACAAGGAGATAAAACCACAGGATATTACATTTCTCAGTCTACTCTGTCTATCATCATCATCATGATCAACATCAAGCAACAAAAAAAAAAGGTCTTGGATTTTTAGTAGGGTAGTGGCACTTAGAAATGCGGCTGCAACTATCACTAGATCTTTGCAATACAGTCTGTGTTTCAAAGTAAATGTTGAAAAGGTGAGGCCTTTTCTCTCAAGCTTACCTTCTGGTGACTGATACTATCATGTAGCTGCATATACCTATGCACATATGCACTTGCATATTATAAAATCTCATATTTATACTACTCTTCTGCTGGCAGCATTCCGAAGGTGTTGACCAAAAGAGGCCTAAACTTGCTGAAAGAACAAAGAGAAGAAAACATATTACTATGCATAATGTATATTCAAAGTATAAACCTAGCAAAGCTACAGTAGAGGATTAAAAATGTATGGTTTCTGTCTCATCTCGATAAAACTGTAAACAGGAGTAGTTTGATAATCTTTTGATATTCACAGATTCACAGATTCACAGATATTAGGGGTTGAAAGGGACCTAGAAGATCATCTAGTCCAACTCCCCTGCCACAGCAGGATCACCTAGACCAAGTCACTCAGGAACAGAT
>JANHGL010009941.1:0-10413 GCA_024611195.1 Ceyx melanurus | reverse complement strand
AGGTGATCCTGCTCAGGCAGGGGGGTTGGACTAGATGATCTTCTAGGTCCCTTCCAACCCCTAATATCTGTGACTCTGTGAAAGCAAATGGAGTTGACTTTAAATACGTAAGATGGTGTCCTAGCCACTGGGCTAGTAAATATTTCTATGTCTGTCTAACTCCTGGCCATCTTCTAATAAAAATTCCCTACTGAGTTGCAATATATTTGTTCAAGCTTTTAAGGAGTTTTCTTACTGTACTAGTATTAGTCTTGTCCTCATTCTCTATGAAAGCATCTGCTGGACAACTGCTTGAGTCATGTAATCTCAAAATTATTTGGTGATAGGTACACCTTAATGGAAAGAAAAATAATCAGTTAACAATAAAAGACAGAATAAATGATAGATGATTGTGACATGCAGGACATGATAATGTTTTGTCTCAAACAATCCAAGAAGTTGTGACATGCAGGACATCTGCTGTTTGTCTTGAGGACATCCCCCCCCCCCGCCTTGTCGAGATGTGTGCCAGAGATTGGAGATGGGAGAAAGTCTGCAGCTGGTGATGGGAGTGAAGTGTAACACTGCCAGTCTTCTTGCAATAAATTAGTCCAATTAGCAAAACCAAGGACTCTGTTATCTACAAAATACCCCTCTCCCTTATCTCTCAGAGGAGCACCGAGAAGACAGAAGGAAATTCCTCATCTGCACAGGGGTAGAAGTGGGAGTGCAGTGGACAAGAAATATATAAAAAATCTCAGACAATATGAAAAATCTAAGAAGCATTATCCTGGACAAGAAAAGAAGCTCTCTGCCCCACTGACGTCGTCATCTGGACCGTGGTGGTGACTATTCTATCGCTTGCTGTCCTCTGCTTTCTCCTTTCTTTTCTGTTTCTAGTTTTCTCCCTGTCCTGTCTGCTTTAGAAACTTTGCTATGCTACTCTAATAAAACTTCATCATGCATGTGGCATTTGACCTCGTTTGCGTCTTAATTTCACCATTTGGGGATCACCTTTAAACCTTTCATAAAAATTGCCACGTATCCTAATATTGGAACGTGACGATGATCAGAATAGATGATCTGTTGGAATAAAACTGTATAACACATAAGCCTGGATAATGAAATTCAAATCTGAATCGGTGTTTTAATTTTATAGCAATTGACTATACTTGGATCACTTGCCCCCTGAAGACATCCAGGCTTTTTTCCTTTTTTTTTTATTTTTTTTTTTATTTTTTGTATAAAACTATTTTTGCATTCAATACATTAGTTTATTTTGTAGTAGCCCTGTATCTATTATTTTTTAAATCAATAGTTACAGACCTTCTATGAAAAAAAGTATTTCTGCCTTTTCTTCATACTCTTTCTACTGTTTCTTATGAAAACAAAACCCTTTTTCAACATTTTTTCAAAATTGAGAAGATTTTATGAATAATTTTGAGCAATTATTTTGAATGAACACTTCACAGGTTTTAGCTCATGAACCTGTTCTGGTATTACTACCACTATATATCTGATTTGTAACACTGCTCTGAAGAAAGGTTACTCAAACCCATACTCAAAGCATTATGCATGCTTAAGCATTAGTGTTTTGAGATAGAATGCAGAACTAAAGAGTTGAAATAGAAACTGATCTTTTCCAAACTACATATCAAATCTTCTCTATAACAGTAAATTCAGCCTAGTAAAAGACATTTTACATCAATCCTTGCAAATACATTTCAGTGGATCATCAGAAAAGTAAGCAGAGCATGATCAATGCTAAATAGAAAAAGCTGGTTCAAAACATAAATTTCTCCTACTTCGTGAATTGACAAAAAGGGCAAAAGCGACAAGGTGGAAAAAAAAACCCAACAAAACACTACAGTTAAAACATCAAACATTCAAAAACTTTTTGCAACTATCCAATCTATCAATCTACTAACACAGCTTTGCAGCAAGCAGTAAGATTCAGGTTTTTCCTGAAATTCAGTCATTTCAGGATTCCTAAACAAGCAAGTGTAACTAAACTTTTGCTACAAAAGGTTTATTAATTTCAGACTGAGGATATATCAGTTAAAGTCAATCCATCTTTGTAGATGAACAGCTGACATTTTTTCTATCCTCAGGAAGGACATGCATGAATCCATAATTGCAAAGCATTGCTCAGCTCCTCCACTTACTTTCATCTTGTGAGGAGATTAATAGCCATCCTTGGGACCCCAGCTGCTTTCTATTTATCTAAGGGATGCCACAGTGCTGGCAGTTCTGTCAGAGGATTAAAGGCAAGGTCTTTGCACTCAGACAGGGGAGGAGAAACAAGTGCTAGTTTGTACACCTGATCCTCCCAAGCGCTCCCCCTACTCCCTCTTTGGAGACAGGTTTCCTGTCACCCTTCTCAGATTTGCTGGTTACCTAGACCTAAGGCAAATAGATTGCTCTCTTTCAAAGAACTGAAATTTCATTTCATTTGACTGGCTCTCTTCTTGCTCCTCTGTCACACCTCAACAAACAGTAAGGCTATCTTTTCAGCAAAAATATTATAATTGGTGTACTGAGAGTTATGGAATTCCATTTTGGAGAACCATTTTGCATTTCACATCCCTACTGTCTATGACTACATCACATGAATGCATCATTCTGTTTTATTTTAGCTTTAAATTATATTTTCATGTATTTGTCTTCTGTCCAAAGTCTCCCCACAGTCAGAAAATAAATGGCGTAGTGAGGTGGCACATTTTTTTGTTTTGTTTCTTTTTAACCGTTTATTTTCAATTGTGAATAGAAGATTTAATATCCTGGGTGATATATTAAGTGGTCAAGATGAAGTTCCATCTGTCAGTATTTTTCCACACTGAAAAGATATGTACAATTTATTTCTTCATTATCTTAATGGTACCTGGATTTTAACGCTGGACTCAGCTGCAATGAAAATTATAACATTGGACCTAATAAATTAAGAATTATTTAAAAACAATTTTCACTATTCCAGATTATTTCAGTTGCTAATAGTATACAGTTGATGCTAATAATATACACAAATGTTTTTTTAAATTTGCATTTACATACAAAGAAAATCCAACATTATTTCAATATACTTCAGCTATTCATACTGAACTTTATATTTATATTCAGTAAATGGCACAAAATAATTTTTTGAATATTTGTCCAGTCATTATTCTTTAGTTTCTATTCAGCTGTCAAGATTGAAAATCACATAATCCTTTATGTATTCTGATGGTTGAACTTACAGATGTTTTCTGGCAAGATTTTCTGCCATTAACCTAGCACATCCCCCAGCACCACAACTCCATAGCTTTTAAAGCCTTCCAGGGATGGGGACTCCATAAGTTGGCTCTGTAGGCTGGGCCAGTCCTTGGCAAACCCTTGAGGGGAAGAAATTGTTCCTCATGTCCAACCTAAACCTTCCCTTGTGAAACTTGAGGTCATTTCCTCTTGTTCTATTGTTGGCTACACTGAAGAACAGATTACCCCCCTATGACATCTAACCTCCTTTCAGGGAGTTGTCAAGAGTGAGAAGGTTTCCCCTGAGCCTCCTTTTCTCCAGGCTAAACAACCCCAGTTGCCTCAGCTGCTCCTCACAAGACTTGTGCTTTAGACCCTTCAGTAGGCTTTACTGGAGCGAGAAATAATTGGGTATCTGTGTAGCAGTGCAGAAACATTCAAATTAGTTCTGTGTTGACCTGAACAAAAAATGAAGTAGAAGAGACAGGCAGATAGAGTGCATATTCTAGGGGCCAAACAAGGATTTCATGGGTAGTGGTAATTTATCCAAGTTAATATGCATCAGTCTTCAGTACTGATGCACCTGTGTGAATATTAAATCTAAGGTACTTGCACAAAGCTTCACAGTAACATTTGTTTCACAGGATCGCAGGACAATTGAGTTTGGAAGGGACCTTGAGAGGTCTCTAGTATAATCTCTTGGTTAAAACATGGTGGACAGTGAGACTGGCCCATGTTATTTATCCAGTCTGCTCATGAAAATCTTCAGTAGTGAAGTTGAACCATCTGTGTCAACATTATCTCCTGTATCAGGCTTTTGGACAAAAAGAAACAGAATTTCAGGTTTACCTGGAATGGAAGAAAACACCAAGACAAGAATAGTAGAAGGATATAAAGGAAAAGTTCATGATACTTATTAAAATCTGACTTATTGGCTTATTGCAAAATGATCCTAAGAAATTCTGTCATTAAATATCTTTCAGGAACTGAATCTTAACAGTAAATCTGAAAGAAAATGAAAAAAAAATAAAATTGAGATTTGATGGGGGTGGGGGGAATTCTGTACCAGTTTAAAAAGGAGGCTTAGGTTGCACATTAGGAAACACTTAATCACTGAAAGAATCGTTGAACAGGCTACCCAGGGAGGTGGTGGAGTCCCCATCCCTGGAGGAATTTAAAAGATGTAGATGAGGTGTTGAGGGACATGGTCTAGTGGTGGGATTGACAGTGTTAGGTTAATGGTGATGATTTAAATCTACTTGATGATCTAAAACATCTTTTCCAATCAAGATGATTCTATAATTCTATGAAATACCAACCATCTTCTTAGATTTCTAAGTCTGAATGACAATGGTTTGATCAATGATCAATGAACAAGAGCTCTTCTGTGATTTCCAGAGGTCAGAGAGTGTTGGAAGTGAATAATTTCATAAGATAACTTTCCTTTAAATATACAGTGATGACATCTTTCCCTTTGATCTCAGCTGGCCAATGTCTACATGTGAAACCTAATACGTTGTATGTACCACAAAATTAGCCAATTAGGAATGCTGAAGTTTGGCAAGATTCATTTCCTCTTTGTAAATTATTGTTGCTCCACTAAAGCCTGTTTTCCTGTGAAAATCCCTTTTAGTTAAAAGGTCTTTTTGTGAAGCTACGAATCTCAGGGGCTAACATGATAACCCATGAAATCAGCAACACTAGAAATACACCTTTCTAAACACTCCTGTTTTTTTTCTGTAAGATCATCCATGTAGAGCAGTACAATAGATGGTGGTTATCTGAAATAAATGTTTTTCTGCTTATGAAAAATCATATCATAAGCTGTAATATATCTTTTGTTTATTCATTTTAAATTACTCTTAGCTGTGACAGGAAACTTAGCAATAGGAAAGACTAATTTTGTTTCATGTGCTTTGGTCATACACAATTCACTAGAGGCACAATATTATCTCATTAGCCTTCCTCAAGCCAAGAGCTTTATCTCGTTGCATCTATGACTTCCAACATGTTTCACATAAGTTTTCTTTTATCTAGTATTCTTTCTTCTTGAAAATAAAAAGACAAATGAGGTAATTATGTGAATTTTTTATTTTAGCATCATCTGTATTACATTACAGTACATCCCTGGGCAATGTAAGTACTTAAGTTGTGTCAATAATATTGTAATGAATTTTCCAGTGTGAAGAATATATATTATTTTTTCATTACAATTTGCTAAATCGTTACAGTGTTCTGGTTAGACCAGGAAATCTGAGACACAGGACTCCTGCTTTCTGTTTAAAATGGGCAAACCACAAATATGCACACAACTGATTTAGTACAGCTAGATTTTTCATTCTCTTGTAGTACCTGGGCAAGACTTCATTATTTCATCTCCTGTTATGCATGGCTGTTAACAAATATTTAGTATGAAACTCTTCATATGAGCTGAATGAACTAAGCAGAGCTGTTATTTTGTGAATAGTTTCGGAGTTTTTTGTTATCTCTCTAACAACTTTAATATCTCTACTGGATTTATTTGGTGTCTGGGTGCTATTATTTCTTTTTCTTGTTTAACTCAGTGATTAATATTTTCCATTTAGACACATTAAAATCACCGTTCTTTCCTCTCTTTACAAAGTTATAATTTATTCAGACTAATACATATATCCTGAACAAGTTTTCCACATGAAACTAAATGTCACTGAAATCCTGAAGTTTTGTTTGCCCATTAATGTTTCACACATTCAAAAAAAATTTTTATAAAACACCTTTTTATAAAAAAAGGTTGAAAAGGACCTTTGGAATTGAGTCCAACCCCTCTGCCAGAGCAGGATCACCTAGGACATGACACACAGGAACATATGCAGGCAGGTTTTGAAAGTATCTAGAGAAGGAGACTCCACAATCTTTTTTGAATCATTGTTTTCGCCATGATAATAGAATTTTGAAGTAGAGGAGAAACTATTCATAAAGCTTAATTTCCCAAATAACTTCAGCATAAACAATAATGACAAATATAAAAGCAATGTTGAAAAATATTAGCATGCTACAAAATTAATTGTTGTTAATGTTTTTGTTTCAGGTAATTTCTTTCAAAAAACAAAGAAATGAGCATTTATAATATGCAATTATAAGCTGCTTACACTAAATTAATGTGATTTTTGTTCAACTCCTGTGTTTCTCAGCATAAGTGGAATAGTATGCTCTCTACCAATACAAGGTCCTTTTCCTTTTCAACATCTGTAAGAGTACAGCTTTCTGATACTTAAACACTTCCTTAGCACAGCTGAGCTATAGAGATCCCCTTCCTATAAGAATTACTTTTGTTGTTCTCTAAAATCTCTCAAGTCATCATGTTTGCACCCTGGAGCCTCTCATACCATCCAGTGCCTCTACTTTCAGGACTTCTTCTATAATCATGGAGACCATTACAACTTCATGAGTGTTCACCCTGATAACCAGGAGTAGTAAGTTATTTAAATATATGTATACACAAAAATACTTTATCTTTTTTATATTAAATAATAAATATGAATTCGATGTTCATTTTTGTCCTGGTTTCACTGGGACAGAATCAGGCCATTAGCAGCTTCCAGTCATCCACCAGCTGCAGCTGGGAGGGACCCAAGCCAGGGCAGCTGCTCTGATCTGGCTACAGGTGTGTCCCATCCCATAAACATCACACATGTGAAGGGGGAAGTTTGCTCTGGTGGGAAGTTTTTCCTGATTCTGCTTCTCCTCTTCCTTCTCCATCCCCAGAGAGGATCATCCTGCTCCTGAGGATTCTTTTTATTGTGACAGCTGTATGTTCACTGGGCTGAGTATAACTTTATATACTTTATATTGACTTTAATACTAATATTAGCTTTGTTGTTACATTGAAGTTGCTGTTTTCATTTCAACCCACAGGTTTCCTCTCTTTTTCCAGGTGCCCTTTCTTGACTGGGGAGTGGTACTATGTGAGAGAGCAAATGGTGTAGTTTAGTTCTGGATATGGGCTAAACATAGACAATTATTTTATATACGTAATGCTTTTGCAACTACGCCTTCATTAACATCTACCTAAGCTTGCTTGATTTTGGTCATATTATAAGTCTGGCAGTTTAGAGATGTTAGCTCATTGTTTCATTGCCTTTTATTTCATGCAGTGAGTCTTTTTTCTGGGTGTAATTTTCTAATTATTTCTAACTGAGCAATTTTTTTAAATTATTTTTAAGTCACTTTATTTGCTCCAAAATACAATGTTTAAGTTTTTAACTTGAGCAGGAAGAAAATAAGCTAAAGTGAGTAATGTGATTCAGGTTTTATAATTTAATGATGGTTATAGATGAAGCTTACAATGAAAGTCCTAGTCACTACCGTTTGTTCTTTTTGTTGGTGTGCTCGATAATTTTTTCATTAGGTTTCTTCATGAACAACTGCGATGATTTTGTTATGGACAATTAAAGTTCTACCTTTTCCCCTCTGGCTGAAGCAAAGAATTTTTACCCTACATTTTAAATTTAAATGAGTTCAGAGGTAAACAATTTTTGAAAGGTTGGGGGTTTTTTCCATTAATAAGAATTACTCAATATTTTAAATAATGCTTATTAAGACTAATTGTAAAGAAGGACATATTCTAGAGCTGTGAAACATTTTTGAGGAATTAAAGGGTTAGAGAGTAATAAAGCCTGTAAATATATATTACAGTTTCTTTCTTCATTGGTTACCATCTAAATTCCTCTCCTGGTTTTTCCAGCAGTAGTAAATTGTAGGTGTATCATCATCCAGACTTTTGACCACACTAGAAATTATTTTATAGCAGGCAAATATCACTCCCACCCTTAACCCAACAATGATGTAATGCTATGGAAATGGTGACTAGGAGGAGACATTTTTTTCTACATTCTCTTTCAGCAGATTCAGGCTATTGGTTGTAATTACTGCATTTAAGAGAGCACAAAGCCTGTTTGTGCTATTGCCTGTTACTTCAATGATCATAAGCTTTTTGTCACAGCAAAGTAGATAATCTTCTGACAGAGACACTTTGTCTTCCTGATTATTCACATATGTTGGATGTTATGAGAAAATATATATGACATGCATATGAGACATGCCCCTGAGAAAGCTTAAGAAAGGAATAGGAAGGAAAGAAGATCATTCTACTATGAAGCAGAGAAATTGGCAAAACAATTTGGAAGGCTTTTTTGAAGGGGGAAAAAAAAATTGCTTCTTTTTACAAATCTCTTATGGCTCTTAGATCCTCAATGATGATAGAAACACTCATATTAATTAATGAGAAGTTGTTCAGCCCTAATTACTTTTTCAGAGAAAAGCTGGTATGGTTATATTACTTGAATTTTGATGATAAGAACCCCTATTGTGTGGATTTTTTCCCTTTGTTTTTAATCTTGCTGCCTTTTGGAATATATATGAATACATGAGGCACTGGGATTAAGCCAACTTCATTCTGTCTCTTGACTTTCTGCTAGCCTTCAAATTGTGGAGTTCACAGAACTGCAGGCTGTCCTGTGAGAATAAGGCCTCTCTTTTGTATGAAGGATGATTAATGTCCCTGCACTGCTACCCTGAGGAACTGACCTTTGCACTGGTGAAACCCAAATCAGTGAGAAATCCGTATCTCATCTTCATTAAAATTGCCCATCTTGGCCACGGCATGGCCAAGATACTGGACAGTGAAATGAATCACAAAATTATTTTGTTGGGTTTTTTTTTCATTAAGAAGTGCAAGCTCTCTCATGTATAGTTTTTACAAATAGCAGCTGTGTAGGAACTGAGGCAAAGCAAATGTGGATTTGTGTGAGGGGGAGAACAATAAATAATGTATGGTTATTTTTTCTTTCTCACATGGCATTTCAGTTCTTAAATAGCTCGCCTGTAACATTAGCAATTACATGAATCATACTACATGATTTTTAACCTT
The DNA here is from genome assembly GCA_024611195.1 of Ceyx melanurus. Lineage (NCBI taxonomy): Eukaryota > Metazoa > Chordata > Aves > Coraciiformes > Alcedinidae > Ceyx > Ceyx melanurus. The sequence continues at coordinate 1,298 of JANHGL010009941.1, read as the reverse complement.
CTCAGTTGTTATATAACAATAGCTGAGAAGTTTTAGAAATCACTTTCATTATGACTGTGAAACTCTTCAATTATTCTTTTTTTTAAAAAAGAACAAAGTATTTTCTGAGTGTTCTTTCTATTGCTTTCAGCAAATTATCCCAGCAAATTTATCTGTCATACTCTGGCACTTCTAGTCTTAAGAGGGACACAGAGCTTGATTGATTGATTGATTTATTTATTTATTTAAATGTTGTGTTATATTTATATCTTGTTCCTTAATATCCACCCTGTGGATTTCATAAGCAGACTCTTTGTAAGCAGTGTCTGCTTCCAGCATTTGCAGGAGTTATTTATTTCTCCTTTCATTTCAGGGAAAATGAGTATCATGTAAAGACAACAAGGGGGGGGAAAGCAGTAAAAAAACCTATCATGTTAACCCAACACCAGTAAAAACAACAGGAAAAATAAATTATTTAATTTAGTGGTACAAATGAAATCCTTAAAAATAAGTAGCCTACTGATGAATTAATTCACATAGAATACAGACATCTAGAAAGGTCAGCAATTATCAGTGAGACCTCAATGTTGTAGACAAAACTTCTGGAGGAAAGGAGAAAGAAAAAACAAAAAAAAAGAAATTTTTCTCTATACAAAGCCCTCTATCTGTTTAAACAGCATTTCAGTATGATTAATTTTAATATTCCAGTTGAAGACAGTCACAGGTCCCTGTTTTCATGTAGATATGTGTCATCATAGAGTCAGGAATAGAAGAGGAAAAAGATTTACAGCTACTTAATCTCTAAATACTGCTAAAAGCTCGGACAAATTTCTTGCCTCTCTTTTTCAATAGTATATTAACATTCATATCATAATGGCAAAATAAGAGATAAAGAATTTGCATATTTGGTATTTCTTTTTTATTCAAATCCAAAGTTCTTCAAACTGCATTTTGAAACTAGAACTGAGCTGACTGAAAAATTCCAAATGAATAAATAAACACCTATATAAAAAAGCCTAGTCACTTAAGGAACTAACAAGCCCTAGTCTCAGAAGGCAGAGTGAGATTTTGCTGCTATTTGGGACTTATATCTGAAATTCTGATAGCTTTTTATCTGATATAGGTTTGCTTGTTTCTCATTGCTGCAAAAAACGTTAATTCCGTTATTTTGAGTACTTTTCTGTGTCATGGCCACTGGTGTTCCCAGCTGCAAGTACCCTTTCTAGGATGGAAGTACCCTTTCCACGAGTGCTGAGGGAGATGGCAGAGGTTATTGCTAGACCACTCTCCATCATTTTGGAAAGGTCCTGGAGAACAGG
>JANHGL010009940.1:38562-87985 GCA_024611195.1 Ceyx melanurus | reverse complement strand
ATTCCTTTTAAAAAAATTGTATCACTTGCTTTTATTTTGTTCTCTGAGCATAAAATAAGTCTTACTTTACTTCAATTTAAGATACAGGACCAATTTTTTTTCCTAAAAATAATGCCATTCTGTATTTCAAAAATCCATCTTAAGCCATTATCTGTGTTTGTTGATGTGCCTTATCTGTATTTGTCAGTAATGAAAAACAAAACATTTGTGAGTATTCATTGTTTCTGCAAAACACAGGCTTTTCTTTCATTCCACCATCTGAAAATTCTTGGGTCTAATTATTCAGTGTACCTTACCAGGATTATCTAACACTACATTTTATGGTGAATTTTCACCAAATTCTACATCAACTATTATACTGGAGTCTTTATCAGTCAGAACCCTCTGCTGATTGACTTCATTTCAGTATTTTGTAATGTCAGAGAGAATACCTAATCAAGCTGCACAGTCATATAAATTATATACTTATTTTACTTTTACCATCCACCACAGCAGCAAAGAACTGTCTGGAGACAGCAGTTTCTCAGTTATTTTATATTTAATTAGTAAGCCTTTCTCAATAAGATTTTACATAAACTTCAAATTAATGTGTTTGAACTTTAAGCAAGTATCAGTCATTGACTGACTCATATTATCCTTGGTGATTAATAAAATATCTCAAAAGATACAATTTCAGGAATTTAAATACCATCTACTACAAGTCTTCTAATCTTTCACCTTTCCCTGTACTGCTGTTCTGCTGCTGCTGGGGCCCCTGCTTTGGAGAAAGATCTCCTTGTAGCAGAGATGTTTATTTTTGAAAGTTCATGGTCAGAAAACACCATGACAGTTGCTTAAATAAGGGTAAGAAGTTTGATATATTGCCACATCAGTGAACATGGCATAAAATTAAACATGATCTGGTTGCAATCTAATTTAAATAGAACAGACTTATTTTTTAGAGAATAAATAAAGTACTTATTAGGCTGACATTTTTTTTGTAATAATTTCATTAGCTCAAGAGTCTTCCCAAATGAAGCTGCAGGAAGTAAATTAAATCAGTGCTGAACTTCAGAAAGTCCCCTATTCTCTTTGGAGGTTCCCACCATTCAGTCTGCAAGGGTCTCTTGTAAAACTGTTTACACCCGGCCTTCTCTGGAGTTTTGCCACCACATGAACAAAGCTCACTCCTCACAGGCTGGGGACCATATCTTTCTTTTGCACACACAAAAAACTACTCAGAGTAGGCATAAGGAAAAAAAGGTATGTGCATATATACACATACACACACACTCCCAATCTGTATTCTAAGTAGTTCCCAAAAGAAATACTGAAATTTAAAATGTTTTCTTGTAGAAGACTAATATGGTGGGTTGATGCTTGGTCAACAATAGTGGTCTTTTGTTTAAATTGCTTCTGAAGAACATATGCAACTAAAGCTCCAGCACTGTGCAAGTCTCCAAAGACTACTCCTTGGTATTTAAGCTAGAATACTTAACATGTAGTAGCTGAATTTACATCATTTAAATATCAGAAATTTATTTAGAAGGATAGATATAATCTGTAGATATCACCTAAGTATCAACAAATAGACTACCTGGCTAATACAATGGTAATAACTTGCAATGAGCACTGCAATTGGTATTTTGTTAAATATAGTAATGAGGTTATTGGAGGCTACCTCTGGGGGGGATGTAGAAATAACTTATAGCTATAAGAATTATTAGACCTTGATAAAAGTTTGTACATTTCTCAGATTGAGGTTCTCTTTTACAAAATAGCATTTCACTTGTTGCTGACAGTATTGGTGGTGTTTCAGATTACATATAAGAGCAATGCACAAGATATTTGAAGATAAAGATTTTAAGTTGTTTTCAGTTAAACCATGATCTTCATGTAATGTGTCAGGAGCAAGTCACTGACAGTGGGTAGCCAGCTGCTCTGCATTCAGGTGCCCTGGAGTCAGACTTGGAGCAGAAGGGCAAACACCAGACTATGCAAAAGACCTTGCAAAGTTTGAGCAGTTGACTGATGGTTGAGGAATCGACAATCAGCTAGAAATCCAAATTTTAATAATCTGTTAACCTGCTTTTTTCATTTTTACTTTTTTTTTTTCATTTATTCTGTCTCAATGTTTTTCATACACAATGTTCCTGGATGCACCATTTGAATTGCAATATCCAGGATGCTTTTGCAGTATCACAGTGAAGTGGGGCAAACCCAGAGCACTGGCAGCCCTGCTGTCCTCCGTAGCACATTGTAAGCATGGAAATGACAAGCAGCTTTGCTTGCTTTTAGCCTCCAGACTCCTCTGTGCAAATTCTTTGCCCAAAGAGTAAAACATACACTAAATACATACCAGAAATAAACAGATCTCTTCCTAATAGCACATGTGATTTTTTTGAAAATATTATTGAGAGGTCCTTTTCTGTTTAACCAAATTTCCTACTATGCTATGTAAGCATATGTGCAAAAGAGCCTCTAATTGCAGCTATGAATCTTCCAGTGACCCACAACATGCATTTAGCAGAGCTACAGCTGCAGCGTTCTGAACTCTGCATTACAGGGACAGAAGGGAAAGGAGAATAAAATCAGGGCAACATAAATACAAATGCAGTTGTCTCTAACAACATCTCAGATTGTGTTAATAAGAAGCCCTTTACAGCACACGTCACCCCTCAGGATGTTATTGTGACACAGCCTTAGCTACCTGCAGCCAGTGGCAAATCACAGGTAATCTCAAAAAAATGACCATGAGCCAAATTTTGCAGAGGAAGTCCCACTTCAGCAGTACAAGGGAGCTTGCCTCTATCCTCTGCTATGAGAAATTATTTGCTACTAACAAGTTTGGAAATGTTCAGTATCTGCTGATGTTCTCAATTTTAGAGTAATTCCAAACTGTAAGTTGGACTAATTTTCAACATTTTATGTTCACTAGGCACTTCATTTCTAAACAGTTGCAGGTTGTACTAGCCTTGCTATACAAACTTGCATGATAAAAAATATACAGAAAAAGATTCTTGTTTCATCATCCAAGGCCTTTTTCTCTCTCTAGGATAGATCATCTCCAGTCTGAGGCAGAAACTTAGAATAATATGTTTCCAACAGGAAATATTTTTAAGAAAGATTTTATTAATTCCCCAGGTCTTATTCCTTTAAAATTGCATCAAGCCCAAACTCTGCCAGGAAGCATTAAATGCTTAAAGCATTTCTAAGCACAAGGCTAGGGAATCTAAATGCAGTCACTTTTCAGAATACTGAATGACCAGATTCTAGTAAGAAACCTTCTTCTGTCATATAAATGATGGTTTCAGTCACCATTGAATCCTCAGTTCACTGAGCCACATGAACTAGGTACTCTCGCATTTCATGTGGCAGTCCACATCGATGTGCGGCTGAGGTGGCCCACTAAAGGGCAGACTCTAAGAAATTAGATTTGAAAGATGCTTTGAAATAGTTTAACCAAAACTACATAATTATTTCCTTTTGGTAACCCCAGAGGATTGTGTTAACAACTTCTACCTCAGTGCAAAACTAGGCACTTCGGAAGTACTTTAGACAAGCTGTCTATTGCTGTTCTATACTGAAATGGTCTAGACTCGTAAGTGCAATTCAGATGCATAAAAAGCTTATTTACTGGACATTTAATTCCGGAAGTAAGGTCTTACCAGCAATTTAAGATGACAATTGTCTTTGCTTTAAAGATTTTTCTTTATAGTAGCAATTGAATGTCAGTCTTCATAAATTAGACAAATACCTGCTGCATGATACTGCTTTACCCACATCCTCGTCAAGCTCTGTAAAAAACCTTTGTACTTGATGCTGGTAGATGGAAAGGTATTTGTGAGTACAGCTGTGTACACTACTTACCAGCACAGGAAACTTCATTAAAATATAACATGTTCCCAGAGCCCCCAGGTGAAAGTACAAATATTCGGAAGCAAAGATCTTTTTTTTTTAAATGTGTAGCTGAAATCTTGAGGAAGATACATTTCATCTGAGTCTAAAGTCCCTAATAAATTCATTGTTCTTTTTCATACAGGTCATTGTCAGTTTAATATATTTGTGCAAGAATCTGATTCATTAAATATATGATGCTTCAAAAGATTATGATTAAGTAATTCAGAAATTAGATTCTGTTTCTGATGGACTGAATTGGTATTAAATATACTTACCCAATTAGAACCATATTCTAATGATATTGCTGTTTCAGTTAACTATACATCAGGCGCTACAGCCAAGTAAGAGACACAATGAAAGCAACACTTTCTTGGTAGTTGCCCTGTGGTCCTTCTCTTAAGGACAGTCTGAGGCAAACTAAAGTTTTTAACCTTTCAGGTGCAAGTCTTAGCAGACTGCAGAAAGTTGAAAATAATAATAATAAGCTAGTTGGGCATCCCCATTTGTTATCTACACACTTTATAGCCTATTGCAACAACTATGGCATCACACCATTTCTTATACCAGAGAGACCCCTCACAGTCACCTAACCTGACTGAGAGTCAGGTAACATATCTGAGAGTGGCAAATCTAAAGATAACAGAATGTTTTCCACAGCCACCTTAGAAACCAAAGACTGGCTGAAACATGTCACACACCTGCTAGACATTACCTAGAAGAGACACAAGAGAAGGACACAAACACACTGAGTCTACCCTGAAATATTTTCCCAGCCTTGAGGAAGCCTCACTGTTACCGATTGCTCGTTTCAATGGCTGCAGAACCATTTTCAGAATCCACATGCACTTCTGGAATACAGAAGCTCCTGGGATGACTTCCACATCTTAGCCATACTCTGACAGTTTTGTCTATTACCTTCACAGGGGCAGACAGAAACAGAGGATGCAGGGGTGGACATGTCTTTATGCAAGGCTATACAAACACGGGATAGAAGCACTAAGTTCACAGAGATGTTATTTACCACGTGAGCTGAACTAACACTCCAGTAATGAGAAAGGAACTGCAGTATACTGTTTTCCCATGGAAGCAACTGTGCCCATCAGGCTGTACCCAGGAGGCATAACTGCTTTAAATCACATTCTACAGTCTGGGACAAGACAGACTTCTCACTAGGCTATCAACCAACAGTATTTTTTTTTTTCTGCTAAGGCAATGTCTCACAGGGAGGAAAAATTGTGATACTTGACTGTACTGCAGGATTTCCAGCAGTTTAAGACTATTTTAAGATTAGATAATGAATAGAAGTTTGACAATGAGGTCCCAGATGGAATAAAAATGTTACTTAACTATATCCGAAAACACTAATCTGTGGCAAAAACTAATAGAATTTCCCAGAGCAGATACTCCAATTAATATGAAGTTTCAAAAAACCTCACCACAATATTTAACCAGTGATTATCATTTTATTAGAGAGAAAAGAAAAAGAAAAAAAAAAAAAGCTTTAAAAGAATCAAGGTGAGTAGGCTTGATTTCAAATATAAAGACTATACCAGAGTTGCATAGGTCAGGTTACGTTTTAATGAAATCTTTCCTCTTTCCTCTCCAGTGTTTCCTCAGAGGAAGAGAGGTTATACAACCAGAAATCATCTGCATTCAGCTCCCGGATCAGTGTGAACATTTACTTACTGAACTCATTTGATCTGACTTTTAGTTATGCTCCTAACTTTTCAAAGTTATACTTCAGTGATCCCACACCTCCCAAAATCACCAAAGCTCAGCACAATTCCTCGTGGTGAGATTTCTCACATATGTAAAGCAAATTGCCACAGCACTTAATGGACTATTATTGCAAACATGGAATTTGATTACATTCAACACTGAAAATAAGAAAATTAAAGTATGAGCTATTAATAAGTGACCTTCCTTTTCCTTAGAGTTGACAGAAGCCACTGGGAACACTGTACTCATCATGACAGCATGAGCTGTACATCTGAAGTAAAAGTTACAGCATTTATTAGCAGATTATCAGCTAAATGATCTGTTGTTTTGTTCTTTGGTTTGTTTTTTTTTAAATGTACATTGACTGATGAAGAAAATAGCAAGGTCTACTTCAGAAAGCTATCGCAAATGATATCACATCCCTTGGTAACAAGCCATTTTCGTGGCATGGTCCCTTCAGGCTGGAAAGGACTCAAGTATCATCTAGTCAAACCTTTCGTGGGAAATTGTGGTCCAGACAAGATAGCCCAGCACCCTATCAGTTGAACCTTAAAGTGTCCAATGTTGAGAAATCTACCACTTGACTGATTATTCTCACTGTGAAAAGTTTTCCTCTTGCATATGTCACCAGGGATCATTTTACCATAGCTTTCTTGGGACATCTGGAAGACACTGTACTGAGGACAGAACAGTATAAAAGTGAAACATTGTTTATCGCTGTTCAGGAAAACACTCCAACTCTAAAGGACCTTGTGCAAACCAGTTTTACTTCAGCAACATTTGACTCTCCTGCAATGAGGTAGGAAAAAAAAAATCTCATCTAAAAAACAGTTGTGAGGATGGTCTTCTCAAAGATACAACAGACTTTTCTGCTGAACATGAGAGCTGGGGATGTAAAAACAAAGCTTACATATACCTACACAGTGAGAGAAAGTAACACACTGAGGTGCCTCAGCCAGTAGAAATTGCCAAGACAATTAAGCCAACATGTCATGATCCTGGGTATGTCTCTGTTAGTTGTTCTGAAATGAGAAGTCCTCTGATGACATTTCTGGATCTTCACAGGCAATGAAGGGCCAGACAGTTCCTTCCTTTTCTAGCCTGGAACATTTTGTGCTTTCCTTTCCTTGTCTCTATGGATTTTCCCAAGGAGCTCCTCCTAAACTCTGTTTGACTGGATTTAGCGAGTCACACGCTCAGTCCCCACACAGGGAAAGGTCCCAAATTTGCCAATATTCTTGATAGCCCTTCTTTGCATCTGATGTACTGAACCCATCTTTCTTCTGAAGGAGTACATGTTTTGTACAGAGTACAGCAGATGAAATTTTTTATCTCTGTAATAACATTCTGATTTCACCATCTCACCTCAGGGGCAAGCCTCAGAGACTCATCTCCATCTCCTCGTATTAAAGCTCCAGCAGCTTCTTGTCGCTTCCAACTGATTTCTAATCTTAAAGCAGAAAATAATTAGTCCTGAGATGCAAGACCTTGCACTCTAATGCTAAATTGCATCCCATTCTTTTTAGAATTTCATCATATTTCAAAGTCCTAATTCCTCCAGTCTGATAATTTTATCCTCCTCCAACTGTGTGTGATTAGCCACCTGCATTAGCACATTCCTCAAAAAAAACTTCCATCTCAAGAATTATCCTTTAACTTTAGTTAACCCACCTCCACCTCTGATACAGTAGAAAGGTATTAAAAAAAACCCTATTTATGTCCATGTTAGTACTAGACACGCCCACATAATACACATTTTCTACAGTAATGTTATATAACCTGGCTTAGATCTATTACTCTACCATTTCTGAAGCAGTCCATCCCTAGCACCACCTTTCAAACCCACAAAGAGTATTTCAGTAACATCCATTCAAATAGTATTTTCAGGTGCCAAGTGCCTTATAAGGTCTTTTAGGATCTATAGGAGTACAGTTCCATAAATGTAGACTTCAAATTAAACTTCTCTCACATTAGCAATCAACAGTGCAAGATACATCAGTGAATTGAAAAAAAATCTGTATTTGCTTATATCAATCTTCCATTCATCCCTTCAGTTCAATGCTGGAAATGTTGACTACATGATTTAATATCTTACAGTCAGTGGACTAGCATGCCAGTACTGATTGAATTGGGCAATTATGAAACAGAATCTGATTTTCAGTACTGTCAAATTGATACAGAATCATAAGAATAAGTGTACTTTCTCTAAAACCATTCATTTCACAAACTTCTTTTTGACTTTCTCAAATTTGAAGTTACTGTTTTGACATGAAGCATCAATAATCTTGAATTAGTAACTCAGAAGTACCTTAACTACTTAACTCCAAGCCTTGATTATTTTTTTTTACCCTTATTCAGTCTTGGGAGGATTTCACAGCATAGCTGATACACACTACATGCAGAAAGCACACTGCTTCTTACACCCTGGCTTTGAAAACTCACTATGTAAACACACAAAGGTATATTAATATGTCTAGCCAGTAAAAGAGATGCTATTATCTTCCTCCTAACTGTAAATTCAAGATGTTGCTCTACACCACACCTGGATTGGAAGTAGCAGTGTGAAAAGCCCCAATATGTACAAATAGCAGGTACTGCTGGCTTTCACACAAGGCAGGCAATAGGTGACTTACTGCAGAGGTGAGTGTGCTTCGTTAGGAAGTGAGGCACAGAAGCTTATTGAAAACATCAGGTATATGCCTTGTTTTATAGGACAATAACATAGTTTTAAACGATCTTTGGGATACGCTGTAACAGAACTGGCAAAGCACAGAAAAATAACTGCAGTCCTTTTTAAGGTTATTTTGCTAAATCCCAGTGGAGCACACTAGCACAATTCTTTCTTTCTATAACCTTTCACTACAGATCCACCCATCTTAAAGGGATGCACTTAAACTCTAGAGACAGAAGTCTGGGGAACTGTTATGAAAATGAAGCCAGCTCCAAGGTTCAACCTTTCCTCATTACAAGTAAAACATTGCAGCTTTCTTCATATGATTTACTTGTACTAGTGCAAGAAAGACTTCAGTACTTAGTATCTGAGCAATGGTATGTTGATGAGAAGTATAAACCATGCATGATGATTGCTTCCTTGTACTGGTCCACAGTGCATTTATATTCGAGTGCTGGTGAATCAGACAGCAAATTTAAAGTTTCCTGTAAACTTCTCAGAAGAAAAAAAAAACCAACCAAATACTTTTGAACCAACATTAGTCATTTAAGATTTTCTTAAAAAGAAGATACTTGCGCACATGAAAATAAGTGTATATATCAGGGGATTTGTTTTAAGATATTGTATGGTTTTTCAGTTCTCTCAGTGTATATCTTAGCCCCTACAACAGTCAAGTAATTATATCTACCAACATGTGATTTTCTAAAACAGACCAAAAAGTCTGCTTTTAATAAGCTATGTGGCCTTCATGAACTCTTATCCTATTATATACACTAACCACTGTCTAATGTGGGATAAGTTGAAAAGTTTGCCAGGAGACACACGGTAGTTTACCAAACTACTATTTCTTTACCTTTTTTATTATGAAGGTATTTTAAGTCGTGTCCCTTTTCTGTGTGACTTTTAAAGTATGATGTGCTCTATGTCCCACACCATAGGCATGTAAGGAGACATAATTAGATTAAAAAATATTTTATTCTTATTTTATTCTTTTAATTATTAAAATTACTGCTTTTCAGCAGCAGTATTTTTAGGCAAGTATAAAGTCTTTTCCAACAGTCTTAAGTCTTTGTAGCTAAGATATCAATTCCAGGTCTTTTCAAAGAATATTTCCTGAGATGGCTATTCAGCTTTTTTACATTTTTGCCAGAGATAAAAACTGTACCCAGATGAATATGCAACTTTCCGTGTACTTATATACTCATAGCACCCCAGAGACCTAAATGATGGCCAGAATCTGGAGAAATTCCTGTTATTGTGCTAAACCATTTCTTTGGAATTTGTATTATACCGTACATACTGAAGTCGACAGTGAGAAGCACTAATGGATTCCTTAGGTAAATTAATTCTGTCAGAGTGCTGGGAGGCTGAGATTTAGGATTAGTGCCAGGAGGCCAAATGTTAGTCTAATTCGTTGCTCTGCTAACACTAATTTACTTGCTAACTGTATGGCTTCCTGTGTCTGACCAAAGAGACACTGCACTCTGGGAGTGTCCACTCTTGAGGGGTAAACTGAAGGATTATAGACCATCTTTACTTTTGGTATAAACTGGTCTCTAAAACACAGTTTATTAGCTGTGTCAGCAAAAAACACCACCCACATCACTTGAATGTCTTTGATTTCCCTTTTGGGGTTACATTGTTGTCCTAATGATGCAGGCAGCAGCAGGGCACCACAGGACATGAGATTTCTGATAACCAGTTGGGCATCATATGCAAACAGAGGATCTCTTCAGTTATATCCCAGTATGTAACCCTAACAGGTTGATGGAATCTGTTCAGAGAGGTAACACGTATTATACTTTTAACAACAAAGTCCCTGGATTAATTAATTCCCCATTTTAGAATACCAACCCATTAGGTTTATACATACTACTTTCTAGGCAAATAGGTTGCTACCAACTCACTCAAATTTCCCTGCCCACCACCAAAGCAGTCTCATTCCCGAAGATGTCACAGTGCTTTAAAAACAATGCTCCAAGTGTTTGCTTCGATTACTTTTGACATGACTATTTCATGGCACAGGGAAACAAACTGTAGATACCGACAAGTCCAGATTTGGAAAAAAAATAAGTAACTTGAAGCCTCAATACTTGTGTATCTCCTTTCCACGCATAAAGCTATGCAGGCTTTACGTAAGCTAAATCATTAGTTATTTTAATTAGTATTCTTCTCACCCAGGTAACACACTTGCTCTGCCTAAATGATGCAAAAAGCCTTAGAAAAAAGCTTGACTGGCAAGGTTCATACCACTACGCCTTTACCCTTCCATCTCTCCAGGAAGGCAGCTTGTAGGAGCCATGTTCTACTTTCTTTGCATCTACTGGTGGAAACCAGGAAGCAGTGGCTACACTTCCCGAGATAGCAAATGTTCACCATGTAACAGCAAACAGGAATTTTCATGACAAATACTGCTTTTGAGAAAAGAGTTACTGATGGTTTATTTTTTCCTAAGGTATTCAACACTTCATTCAAATAAATTATAGGCTATGATCCTGTATCATTAATTTACTTTTACTTCAGACACCCTCATTTGCAACAGAAAAGCAAGCACAAATTTCCATCTGTATGTCTTCTCTTGTGAAATTTTGGGGTTTTGCAATCTCAAAAGCTCCCTGATAGTTAAGGCACCAAACTTCTTTAATCTCCCCCCTCTTGCTCTACAGCTCAGCAGCAAGACAACGATAATCCTTCAGTTTGGTATAACATCCAGCTCTGCTCACATTTAATACAGGGATTGTGTCTGCAGGACGTGGCAGTTTATTTTCTGATCTGGGATGGTATTCACACGCACACTCTGCTGTCATGTTTGCGTTCACAAGTGAGCGAACTTTTAACGCCTGTGACTATAAAGCTTTCACTTACCATTTAGATTTAAAATTCCCTGAAAGGCAAATGATGTTGGAAACACTTTCATCATGTGAAATCCTGGGGTAGACCCATATACAGAGGACTAAGATGAATCCTTAGGTGACAGCATTAAAATCATGGATAAGATCTATCAAAGAGCAGGTCATTTCCCCTTCAAATTCTACCTGAAAAAAACAGATCCCACTAGAAAAATAGCCAGATTGCTTTGCCAGAGGGAAAAGCACTATTTCTGGAAAAGGCAATGTCTATTTGGTCAATACTTGCATCAGTTTAGCTTATGTGAAAAAGTCTTCATGTTACTTTTTAGACCTTTTCAAATAATTGTCTGACATTAAGGGTACTGCTGCAATAAAAGCTGTGCTTTTCATTTAATAGTGAAGACACTTAATACTAAGAGACTTTTGGTTTGTGCTTGGTTGCAGACATGCCTGAAAGTACACACCAGGAAAAGTTAGCTTAGCAAGTATGTGAATAAAAGTAGCCAAAAACATTAGGAACAGGACATATACATGAAGAGTTCAAAGCATTCTTTGACAACTGCTCAGTGTCTTAGGAGAATGGGGTTTAGGAAAATGGGGTTTAGCTTCAGAAGTTACCTCTCTTTTCTGAGGAGTTATATTAATACAATTTTCTAAAAATTAGTCTAATACTGCTAGAAGTGATTGTCTACCACTGAAACAACCTTGTTGTCTCTCCTTTCCCTCTCTGCTATACTGAACTGACCACAGCCTGTATCATTCCTCCTCATTTCACCTGTCACCAGCAGTGACAGCTCCAGGTTTCACCTTCCAGATTCCTTCCCCCCCCCCCCCATACGAACAACAGCACACAGAATTCAAATGAAGAAATAATAGGAGAAAGTAATATTTGTGGTTTTCCCCCTTGCCTCCCCTTCTCAACTGATAATCCTAGGTGGCAAAAACAACCAACAATAAATGACTGCTTAAATTGAATTTATGGAGCTGAAAAATTGAGTTAAAAAGTCAACTATAGAACCAGGAATGGAGAAAAAATAGATTGAAATAAGTTTACAACTAATAGCCTTGCCACCACTGTAAATGAACAAATGTTCTCACCGTATAGACGCCTGAGTGGAAGCACAGGTTTAATTGCCTTTTTTTTTTCTGTAATACAAGTGGACATATTAAAATTATGCATGTGGAAAGAGAAGCTCATTTCATAAATCTTCTAGGACTGTGGAAAGGAGAGCTGGTATTTAAATATAGCCTATAACCTGAGCTTTCCCTTTTCCTCCCCTCTTGCTCCTAGTGAGGCATCCCAGAGCTCTCACCATCTTTAACACCATTCCCCCCTACACTGCTGGGACCTTCAACTGTTCATGTGGGTTTCTACATGGACCCAAAGCTAACTTGCTGCTCTTCCTTGTGCAGATCCTTTCCTTCCATTTCTTCTTTGGTTGTGATCTTGCTGAGAAATTGTAAAAATTCATGGGGGGACACGAAAACAAAAATAAATCAAACAACTGTGATTTTCTTTTCATGCCCCCTGGTTCCAGCTACTGTCTTACAGCAGAGTAAGAGGCTAGGACTTGATCCTGTTGTGGCATTCACAGGAGTTCTGTGAGTCCCTGGCTTTAATACCATTTCACAAGCAGAAATACCACTTAATCGCTTGGGAAACTGCTTTTTAAAAATACCGCTAAGTATGAAGAGCTTTCCAGCATTCTGAGTAAGACATTAGACAATTGCCAACTCCATGAAACAGAACCCAGAAGTGCCAAACACAATTTCATCCCATCCTGCCAGCGTTACAACACCTCCTGGCGTTGTTATCACTTCCACAATCCTGGCACACAGCAGAGCAGTGATGCCCTTTCACACAAACAGCTACAAGAGCAGAGCTCATTTTAAAGCAAAAAAAAAATCTGCACAGACTTGGAAAGAATTTGCTGGTGCACCTGCCCACAACAACTTACACTAACCCTACTCATTAGTAACTCAAATACAAAGCAGCTACTAGGACACAGTTCCTCCACCGAGACCTCTTTTCTGGACATTTAAGGGCTGACTGTAGAAACATTTGGGGCTAGAAGCGAATATAACATACAGAAACACCAATTTCCTGAAGAAACCTCATATTGCTGTCTCAGATGGAGCCACCCTTTGTAAACACACAGCATTTCCTTACTGAAAATTGCTGTGCTCTCTTCTCAGTGTCCCACGCCACAATATGCATCCAGCGATTCAGTGATTTTGTTGTTTTTGTTGTTGTTGTAAGTAAATAGATCTTAAATATCTAAAGATTCTTGAATTTTAAAATACTAAAGGCCTGATAAAAAGCCAGCAGCTGCTGTTAGCGAGAAGCACTCTGGAGACCGACCATCATGGGGTACTGGGATGAAAAGTGACAGCACGACAGCACCACATTCATTTGGTGTGCTGCAGTTTCCAGAGGAGTTTTCCACATGCCGCCACCACCTGCAGCTTTGAGTGTCATCTGGAAGAGAAAGCTATGTGGGGAAATAACTGCAGCTATTCCTGCCTGGTGAACTCTTCCCTGCCTCCACACTCACAGAAAATCTGTGGCCATCAGGAACAGGGATCATCTTCCCCTGCTACCCAAGCTGCAATTAAGAGAGCCAGGATTTCTTGTACCTTTGCACAATGCAGGAATACAAGAAGTTCTTGCTTCCCAAGCAATGGCCTCATGCTCGGGGCACTTAAGTAGTGACTTCATCCTGTAATTCAAGAATTCCTCAGAGACAATTTGATAGTGCTAGAAGAATACCAGTTACTTTAAACTCTTTCAAATTAAACAGCACCAATTCCCCACAGAGTTTGTGTGTCCACTTTACACCACCACCACTGTTTCCAGGCTGAACAGGGAAATTCCACAAAGTAAAAATGGAAAATTATATATTTTGCTAATGCTTTCCACAAATCAAAATGTCCTAATTTTAAAATGTAATGCTATATTCCATGTCTAAAAATCTCCAGTAAATCTCCTTTCTCTGGTTTGTAAAACCTGGGTCAATTCACTTAAGTTTTTAGGATATGGAAATTCTCTTTACAGATTGGTAATTTGTCCCTGTTGGAGCAAAGCTGTTATGCAGCACATGTTCTGCAGAGAAATTTCTTCACTTTACTCCAAGGCTTCAGAAAAACTCTGGTAGCAGCACAAACATCCTTCCTGGGAGCTATGGAGCAGCACATACCCTCAGCACGTTGGGAAAGGCCAGCTGTATCCTAGCAGAGGACAGGTTCACAGCTCATAACAGCAGCTGCCTCTGAGCAGCACACACTGCCCATGACACACCACTGACTTGCATCATTGCAATTTTACCCCTTTATACAGCTGGTGGGATTACCAGCAGTAGAGAAAAATTACAAAATCATTCAGGTTGGAAAAGACCTTTTTAAACATCAAGTCCAACCATAAACCCAACAGTGCCAAGTCCACCACTAACCCATCCTTCAGCACCACATCTCCACAGCTTCAAAACCCCTTCAGGGATGGGGACTCTACCAGTACCCTGGGCACCCCGGGTCAGGGCTAAACAACCTTTTCAGGGACAAAGTTTTTCCTAATGTCCAACCTAAACCTCCCCTGGCACATCTTGAGATCATATTTCAATAAGCAAAGCAGCAACAAAGCAAGAGAGAAACAACCAGTAAGTAATGCTGTTGAATGCTCTAAGGTTTTGAAATTGCTTTTGACAATTTTGTAGTCCCAGCTGTGACCCTACACATACTACCAATGGAAGAGAGAATCAAATCCTGATTCTTAGGGAATTTTACAAAGCCTTTAAGACAATAAAGCTCTGATAAACTCAGGAGTCACAAACATCTACTGTTTTCCTACCCTGAAACACTTTCAAAATTTGTCAATAGTCAGAAAAATAATCATTCAAACCTTCTGCAGATGCAAGTAATTGGGAAACTGAAATGATGGAATTAGGGTTGGCTGGTTCAGGTGCTGAGAGTGTGCAAGGTTGAAATGACAATTTGTGACAATGAAAATATAATAAGGACTTCAGTAAGAAATCTTAAATCAGAAGGCACACTATATGCATTTGCTGGATTCATTCTTGAAAAGGTAGAACTTTCTGGCGCTTATCAGGTTTGGGGTGTATGTGCCTTCCTTTCCCACTTAAAAAATGGGTGCTGCATGCTCTAGCATTAGAAAAGTGGCTCTTACTAGAACTACCAATTACTCTTAGCAGCTCAAAAAAAAAAAAATCCTAAATTTTTGCTTTAGAACCTTCTCTTTTCTCTGGGGTAACTTTCTTCTGTAAATAAACATGATAAGGAACAACCTCAGTTGCACAAAGAAAAATTAGTTTGTGGTTCATGTGTAATGTTTTGTTTAGATACATCCATCCCAGGAGAGGAGGTCTCATTACTAGTGTCAGTCTTTCAATTCACCAATGCAACCACCACAGAGAGGTATCATCAGCTGTTCTCCTGATGTGTTTTGCAAGCAGCAAACCAAACCCCCAGCCCTCAAGCTGTGTAAAACTGAAGAGACCCTGAGGCACAGCCTGTAGGTAGGAGAACGTTTTTTCCAACACTGCAGATAACTCAAGTAACCTTGCTTTACAGCCTTAACTGAGAGCAGAGCAAAAGCACTGCTATCATTAGCACATCAAAAACAATGCAGAAATTAACACTTCTCATGTGAAATATTCACACAAAGCCAAATTCTTTCATTCCTCATCCAGTATCACAAATTCAGTTGCCTAAAGGTTCTATCAGAGGGCTAAGTGGAGACATGCAGGTTTGGTCCACGCTGCTGCGATTCCACGCTCTTCAATTCATCCAAAACATTTCTCAGCTGCCCCATCACCTCCTCCATAACACCTATAACCAGAAGAAGATTTCACTCCATGCCCCATTTCAGTCAAATGACAAGAATAAAAAGGATGGAGAGAATACTTTTTCTTACTTTAAAGCTTACCACCTTGAACACATCCTGCAGGTAGGTCTCTGCTCTCTAGAGGATGGCAGGACCTTCAAATGTTACTCTCACTTGGTTGAAGCAAGCGGAAAAAAAAAAGTGGACATAATTTGGAATTAATAACTTCACACTCCTGTATCTGGGATATAGGGCTACTACAATTTTCTGCTAAGCCACTTAAATATTTACCTGCCAGTTTTATGTACAACATCTTCAGAGCTGCCTATTTAAACAATGAGCATTCTAACAACCTGCACTCTAGCACCTCCTATAGCACTGCTAGACCCTTAACAACACAGAAGACATGGACTAAATTTATAGAAACAGCACCAGTGCCTCTATGACAATCAGTCAGCAAACAGCAAAAGCTCTTTCCAAAGCTCAGAAGCAATTTTGCCTCTAATCACAGTGATACCAGGTGTACAATTCTTAAATACAGTCATTTCTTGCATACTCCATCACAAAATTAAAACATTAAACCTTGTGTACAAATATTAGCTGAAAATACGTTTATAGGTGCACAATGTCTTGCAATAAAAACTGCATCTGTGATACTGCCCGACATAATTTTCATTCAGGTAGGAAATTATCAACTGTGTACAAATCTAGGTCTGCAAATAAGCACAAGCTTTAAAATAGATGCATATAGTCTGAAGCAAAAACACAGACAACTTGAGCTAAAAATGCAAAAGCAACAACTAGATTTGTTCTAAACTACATGGCTGTCAAAGCAGAGCTCTCCTCTACTCATTTAAATGTCTCTAAACAGACACCCAAAAACCCTACAAGCAAAAGACTATTGAAATCCAGCTATTTTAGCTCAATTTAGCCACTTATCAGCTAATCTGGGTGTCTCTGTCCTACCTGCTGTGTTTCCCCCAACCTTGTAAAACCATACCCAAGAATAAGTCCTGTGTACAATTTGGCCGGTCAGTTATTTGCTTCAAAAACTATCAGGAAGAAGGGACCTAACAACATTAGTAAAAGTAACTTGCCTTTGAAGGGAAGTTTGGGCAACTCAGGCTTAAAACGCTTTACATTATTACTGTCAGCCATGCTGCAGCAGCAGCTATATTGAAAACCTGAGTGTACATCACAGGCTATTACCCAGGTAGATAAAAAGCTGTTCTCAATTTCTGAGAAGTAGGTCAAAGATGATGACCAATTTGGCCACCTAAAAAATAGCTGTAGAGATGCTCCAGGTTCTCTGAACTCTGGCAAGATACAAAAATGAAATGCATAGCTCCCCACTTCTGCCTGTCCTAGAGCAGGGGTGGGTAGACCATCCTACACATCTTTGCTTCAAGTACAAAATATAGGCAAGGTTCTCCTTGCCTTGTCATTTGCAATATATTGAACTTTCTAATGTGAAATCACAAAATATTTCTGCGTCTTGCATCCAAAATACAACTAAGTACAGGTCTCAAATTTGCTTCTATGGCCCAGCAGTGCTATTGAAGTGTTTATAAGCACTGCCCTGGGCAGCCTGGGACAACCCTTGACAACACTGTCACAGAAGAAATGTTTCTTCATGTCTGCTCCTAAATCTCCTCTGGTGCAACCTGAGGTCATTTCCTCTTGTCCTGTTGCTTGTTCCTTGGGAGTAGAGCCTGATCCCCCAAGGCTCCAACTTCCTGCCAGGGAAGCTGTCAAGAGCCAGAAGGTCTCCCCTGAGCCTCCTTTTCTCCAGGCTAGAACACCCAGCTCCCTCAGTCACTCCTCACCAGACTTGTGCTCCAGACCCTTCCCAGTACACATTGCCCTTCTTTGGCCACTCTCCAGCCCCTCAATACCCTGTGGGGAGCGAGGGGCCCAAAACTGACCCCAGGATTCCATGTGTGACCTCCCCAGTGCCCAGTCCAGGGGGACAATGCCTTCCCTAGTCCTGCTGGCCACACTGTTTCTGATGCAAATCAGGATGCTGTTGGCCTTCTTGGCCACCTGGGCACACACTGGCTCATCTTCAGCTGGCTGTCAGCCAACAGCCCCAGGTCCTTTTCCACTGAACAGGAGAAACAAAATATAATTCAAGCTTCCCTCAACTAGACAAGCCTGTAACCTCTGCAACACCATCAGCTTTTTCCTTCTGGTTCCCAGTCTCCCTGTATAGCTTAGACTGTATTATTCTTTAAAAACTAACCTGGCTCCTCCAACCCCAGCACCGGCTGCTGCTGCTGCTCATATGCCTGGAAGCACCAAGTTCAATCCCCACACAGAATGATTAAATTTCTGTGGCACATGGCACTTTGCATCATACATTAACATCAGCCATTCAGTATTTTCTCCCTTCCCTAGTGGCTGCTTTATGCGTAATGACGTTCTACTTGAAGTTGGCTCCAGGGGAACGAATACTATGGGATGGATTTAGAAACATAAGTTTCAGAAGTAGGTCAAAGGCAGGCACCAGCTCTCACCTTAGCAGGTGATGCTGCTCCTGGAGAGATTGAGACTCATGGAGGGATTCACAGAATTTCAAGTGTTTGCAGAAAAGGTGTCATGGGCATCTTGCAGTAGAAGCAGCTAGTGGACCTTGTATACATGCTTAAAAACAAATAGGTAGTTAAATAGGCTGTGCTCTCCTTTCCTGCCATCACAAGAGCTCACTCCACTTATGGGGATACTGACAGCCACATCTCTCAGCCTCCTGCTTACTTGAGCCTCATTAAGCTCTTCAGATGGCATAGTGACACAAGGGAGGGATGGGAGCGAGAGCACTGTTTATATGGCACATGCTTGAAGTAGAATTTTCATTAGAAAAAAAACCAAACCACACTCTTTTTTTGCCTGACAGTTGTAAAGCTCCATGGGGAACATTTAGCTATTATAGATGCTGTTCCTTTCATCAAAAATAGGCCTCAGTATGCAATTTCCTTCCCTCTGCCCAGGATGGGAGAGCACAAACAGGAGGAAAACCTGCTCCTGGGACAGCCAGAAAATCCAAAGGGAAGAATTTGCACAGGGTTCCTGGCAATCACATCCATCCAGACAGGAAAAAAAGCACAGAGAGGGCAGTTTCTCAATGGCTGAATACTAACCTACATTTTGAACAGTCTGTTGAGGCATAAGGTATCTTATGATCAGAATTAATTACAAGATATATGAAGCAAAAGAGAGAAAAAAATCTGCCTCCAACAAAACACATCAACAGTCACAAAAGTGACTCTGACACAGTGGGAAGGGCAAACCTGGAAATGAGGATGTTTTCTGTCACAGCTAGAAAAGTGAGGTAAGAACAACAGCAAATGTTTCTCTAGAGAGCAAAGGGAATGTGTTGGCAAGTGTTGTTCAAGACATTAGGCTGAAATAAAGCAGCTCAGTTAGGCCAGTCTACCAGGCCACCACCTGGTAAGGCTTTTAGGTAGAATTTGTGAACACGCCATTTTCTTAATCCTTAATCTCCCATACCACAAAGGGAGACAATCTTTTATCCTACATAGCCTCTTCAAGGCTGTCTGAATATCCTGCATAGCCCATTCATCACATCTACAGAGGCATCAGACTAGTCAGCCAGAATAGTCACATTTATTACCCATGACCCAGATTAAAAAGCAGGAAAATTATGAGATGCCACCACAAGAGACCTGCAGTCCTGCACTGGTAGTTGTGAGGACACATCTCAACGCACTGCCAGAGCAGTGCCACTTGCTACATAACCAAGAAAATCTGTGCATATTGGGTGACAGCAGGATGCATATTTGCTTTTGGTATCTGCAGCAAGCAAACAAAACCTACCGCAGCAGGTATTATGAAAGCAGCTAAAAAGGATCAACGGTGGCATTTTTCCTTAATTGTAAGTTGTTTATGTTTTCAACCATGTGAGTGGATGATGTAAGTTCTAGTGCAACCATAGCTGGTTCTAAACAAAGTAAACTAGAGGGATCTATTACAAAGCACAGAAAAATATTTTTGCACACAGTCTAATACCGTGCTTTGTCAGTTAGCTCAGTCACCATTCAAGAGAGTCACAGTTCTATCTTCTACCCCTTCTCTCCTCCCTAGAAATAGAAAAAGCAGCAGTTTCACAACTAATTCTTAAACACAATTAGCATTTATTATATCTCCTAACTGCATAAAGGGAGGTCTCTTTGAGGAGTGATAATAAAAGTAGTCATTTCACAGCTGATCACTGTTTTAACAGTCGTGCCCATTTCTAGAAAATCCTGTCACCCTATAATCTTCAAAAAGATTAGAGGTACATAACATAGCTTTAAAAAACCCACATTGCTTAAGGTGTCATATTAGCCAGATTTTCCCCAAACTCACTGTTCATTATTTCTCTGACAAGAATTAAAATGAAGTTCCTGTAATTCCACTAACATGTTACCTTTAACAGGTAGCAGTGGGTGAACTTCCTACCTGCCAGAGGATCAAAGAGCACACTAGAATGATTATTTGAAGGAAAAGGTGAAATACGAGCTGAATACCTACGATCTTCTGAAGCAGTCTGAGATGGTCTTCAAACTCTACAAATTTCTGCCTTTACTGCTTCTATGCCTTGAGAAGGCTCAGAGAACTCTATGCTCTTGAGAATAAGGATGTTCATATTTAGACTAAAATGAAAGCCCTGAGTATTCTATAGCTCATTGCATACCTCCCAGAAAGGTGAAATATTAAACGATGATGCAACAATTACGGAAGGATAACATGTTCCCAATTCTTTCATCTTCATTGTACAGTTGTAGCATCTTCCTCAATTGCTATTTTTCTCTCATCTCCTCCTCATCCTCTTGCTATGGTTTTGTGATGTGGCAACCAGAGGTTGTTCCTATGTTGGAACATGAAATCTAATTGGGTACTCCCTCTCCTGCAAGGATGAGGTGGAGAGAGCCAGAGACAGAAGGCATAAGCTCCTTCTGGAAGTAACCCAAAATATTAAATTGCAATCAGATCAAACAGCAAGAAATGTTTATTAATGAAACCTGTGTTAGTGCTCGACAAGAGAGATGTTTCCAATCCCCCCTCTATTTGCAAGGCATTCCCCACAGAATCATCAACAAATCACTAAGGTTGGAAAACATATCTAAGATCATCAAGTCCAACCATCAATACCTTTCATTCATATTTGTTTAACTCCTCTGTTTTCAAAACCTAACCTTGGAAAATATTGAGCAAAGCCCATGAGGCGTTTCATTCTCACTTATCACTCCTAAGAGCTAAATTACCTTCTTATTTTAACCTATGGATAGCTGGCTACATCACATAAGTAGAAACCAGTTCTATATCCTGGTGGTGTTTGGGATTTGTTCCTTGGAGTTCAGATGGGCGCTGGATTTCTCGTGCAGGAGGGAAAGATTCCCCAAAATTAATTGCTTAATGATATATCATCCCTTATCCAGAGAATTTGAAACTTAGCGGAAAATATTCCCTATTCTGGGCAATTTGAACTGCTGGGGAAACGAGGAGAAAAGGGCAACGCTGATGACCCAGCCTGTTACAGCCCCACTAACCACATTTCTTGTACAAGCACTCTTGGCTTTTTAGGTTTCTAACTTTAGACTGAGATCAATCATGCAGAAATATTTTTAATGTAGATGACAGAATCACTATCTTGGATAACTCCAGCGATAAGAACACCAGTTTGTTGGAAAAGTAATATAAGCCATCAACTGTTAAAAAAAAAAAGGTATTGGAAATAAGTATATTAGGAACTGGGTTTTTTTCTACCAAAGAAAAACACCTAGGAGATTCTTTAGCTTTAACTTGACCAAATTAAGTGGAAGTGGTTGAGAATATTAAAACCAAAACCAATTAGAATGATGGCAACCATGAAGTGGTAGAGTTCCCAACTCTTGGAAAAAGAAGAGCAAAAAAATTTTAAAAGGATTCCAAAAAAACAGATTTCAGTGAGTTCATGACTGACAGATAATGTATGATGTGAAACATGCTAGAAGATAGCAGCAGTTCTGGAAATTCTCAGAACCAGTGCTTTATTAAAGATTTCCTTTGAAAAACAGAGGATTGATGAGAATCTAGAAGATTCACAGAGGCAAACATAGTACTTAAAAAAAAAAAAGCCAGCTAATTATAGACCAGTGGGTTTAGCTTAAAATTCTCCCTCAAGTGATAGAACATGTTGGTAGACAAATCACCTATATGTGTTTGGATGATAAGGAAATGACTAACAGCCAATACAGATTGATTTGTCAAGGATCAAACTAATTTTTTTTCTCTAGCTGTGTAACAGACTGATGGATTAAAGGAATAACAGAGGTTTGAAACCTAGACTCCACTGACGCCTTCAACATTGTCTTGTCAGGCAGCCTGATAAACTGCTTCTGAAGCAGTTTCATTCCAGAGATGACCTGGTTTGTTGTTGTTAACTTGTATTGTAAATACAGCATTCAGAAATTCCTAATGAAACATCAGACACTTCAAAGTCAGATGTGCTCCAGCACAAATCTGAAAAGTTGGACAGCATCTAGAGGTACTTTCAGAGAGTGTGGAGAACCACAGCAGAAAGGAGATGTTTACAAATGTCTTGCTAAAATTACTGAAGGCAAGCAATGGAACCAGTTTGTCTGGGAAAGCTAATGGGACCCCAGAACTGGACTTAAAAAATAAAATTTAAAAAATCATAATAATTTCAAAAATTTAAAGGAAGCTGCTGCTTCTATAAAGATTAGACAGACTTAATCTTGTGTTGGAGATTAGCCTGACAAAACACCTTGCTGAACTTCCAGCTTTAATTTGCAGATCACTTGAAAACATTTTCAGTGCTGGCAACGCCTCTAGCACCTCCCTGTGCAGATGGCTGAACGAGACAACAAGTGATTACATCCTTAATTCAAGGTTTTGTCAGCAAAAACAAGCACTGAACGCTCCTGCAACTCTGAGCACTCAAACTGGGTTAATTCTTGGGCTCTCTAATCTCTGCAGGGGTACAAGGAGCAAAAGAACATTTGTGACTGAAAGAGGAGGATAAGTTGCCAGCACAGCACCTGAATCCATTACCTTTCTTCTCAGGAGGAGGAAATCACAGGCCCTACTGATGTGTTCAACTGACACATGGACTTGTTTCAGACAAGCACCACATCCATCCCCTCCATTCTCATCTCTGTGGCCCAGGCAGAGTAAGGACATCCAGAAGGATCATAATCAGATCACATCTGCTTGAAAGAACTCAGCTCCCTGCTTCATTGTTTCTGCCCTGCCACTTCACCCAGAGGAGCCCTCCAGGCCCAACAGAAATTAATACTCACTGGGAGGAGACACGCTGCTTTAAAGGGATCATTTGCGGATGGGTACGTCTGAGTGTGACCCGCAGAACATACAACTACTGAAAACAGGAACTGTGCCAAGACAGAAAAGTATTGCACCAGGGGCTGAATAAAGACCCCAGTTATTTGGGCTTGTCAGTGAAAGCTAACTTATATTTGGTTGGTTTCAGACCTCTTAAGATTTTGCTCTGTCAATCAGATATGAATACAGAAAACAACCAGAGCACTCACATCTCACCTTAAAGTTCCAATTTAAATTCCTTAAAATAAGTCTGAAGAGACTTGGATATAGGTTAAGAATTCGAGCACTTTCCCAAGAATCGATACTCCTTCATTTCATCCAGCTCTTACAAAACCCCATTAAATTGGACAGCATAGAGGAGGAGGCAAGTCCATACTGCTGCCAAATTGCTGGTTTCTCCTGAATATTGTAAGTTTTACCATTCATTCTTCACAGTTCAAACATTCATGTTACTCAATGTTGTGCTGCGAGGAACACAATTTAAAAACACAGTTTTAATCTCCTGTCATTTTATTTTACCTTATTTCCTCTGCAAGAAAACAAACTATACCATTTTGTACTAAATCAACTTCTTCCTTCAGTGACTATGTTATACTTTGTTCATTGCTACCCATGAAAGCGACACACTTGGCAAGAATACCCTTCCTCTTCACATCATTCAGCAATGTATCCAGTAGTAAGGAAATAATGTGGAGAGTAAGTGCAAAATAAATGTTTACCAATATATGACCGGTAGTTTGCAGCCCTGTGCAGAAGCCCTTTTCCAGACAGGGAAAGAAGCCCTGATGGCCTAAGACTCAGGATCACAGACCTGATTTGATAAAGGCATTCCCTTTTGCTCAATATCACAGTAAAGCAGCTGTCAGAACCCAAATCTGATCCAGAGACCACTGGGGCAGGATAGAATAGGGGAGCCAACCTGACAGATGTCCCACAGTCAGCCCAGAACTGCTGGGACCACTCCACCCATCCAAGAGCTGTCAAAGCCATGCTTAAGGAAGGCCTTCCCTCTCCCCTTGGTACAACTGTCAGTGAGACAACTCACTGGCTGCCTCCAGAGACAGACAAGGAAAAGCTTGCAGTTCTCCTTTCTTAATAGATAATACATAAAAAACAGCAAAGTGCTGTTCTGACTTTCTGTGCCCAAGCTGTTTACTTCAATGGTAATTCATGGATCTAAATTACCAAGTCTAATTTTTACACACCTCACCTTCTAAAAATAATGCATGCTGGGTTATTACCTGCAGCTTTTAGAAACCACCTGGATGACTGAAACAATCTGGAGGATTGGTAACAGAAGAGTCCAAGACCACAATGCCTCACACTTAATGCAAAAGCAAAAACAATACTTTTTTAAAATACTACACCACCCCAGAACTGTGTGTATAAAAGACAAGTTAAGGCCTTCTGAGCCCTTCCATATGTTTAACATACACTCTAAAACTGGAGTCCTGATAACTTGGTTTCAATTTTCAGCCTAGATCCTTAACAGACATTAACTGTGGGCTCCAATGGCAGAGCATCGTGTACAAGGAGTATCCTCTGGACTTGGGGCCAAACCCTCCTCTGGAGACTATAGCTGGAGCATCCCTGCCAAAACTAAACCCCTTGGCCAACACATTCCCCTGGGTTCGCTGTGGAAGAGTTTGCCAGCCTGCAAAAAAAAATTTAAAAAAAAATTCCGCAGTTGCCATGGAAACAGAAATACTGTGGTAAAGCACAGGGAAGAAATATTCATTTGTCAGCACAGAAAGATTGATTGTTTAGGTTTCCCCCCATATGTGTAAAACCAACACAGGGCTTTGTGTCATTTACTCCCAACCTAAATTCCTTCCCGGTGGTTTCATCTGATATTTATGAGGGCTGTGATCTAGTAACCTTCCTCCTTTTCACAGCGCCAGCCTCCCTTTGCTGCAGTCAAAATAAGCCTAAGTATGCAGAGAAGGGGGAGGGTGCCCTGTGCCACATGTATCTCCGTCAAAATCATCATCTAGGCAGAGTACTAAGGAGAGAAGGGAAGAAAAGGATAAAATGCCACAATTATTTTTTTTTAAATTCCCTTTGGGCAGCACTCCTTGAATACCAATGGCTGCAACATGGCTCTTTATTATGCAAGTAGCATAACCACACTGAGTCTTTCAGAAAGCAGAGGCCAAACTCCGCTGTTCATCTGATATATTATTCCTCTGGGTTGTAAATCACTCACGTTCCCCATTAATGAAAAGCCTGAACAACTTGATGACCAATTAATTGGTGTACTTAGGTAAACGAAAGTAAGAGTAACAGATTAAAACAATGGAGCAGCTTGTCCAGTACTCAGCCTCCAACAGGAGCTGGCTCCAGAGCAGAATGAGCAACCAGATCATTATAGGCAGTAATAAGGCTCCCGGGGAGGCAGGCAGTGCCTAACCCCAGGCAATGAATGGCTGGCTGATGGCCTAAAGCAGGCAGCTTTATATCTCTTCTAGAACTTCATCCTACATAATTTAACCATGGATTTTCAAGCAAACGTCTAATCTTTTGCCAAGCCTACTGTTATTTTCCTGAAATGCCTTAAGATGGAATGGCACTAGTAAGATGTGTGCTCTTTTTTATCAGTTTTAAATACACTACCTCCCAAATTTCTTGTCTGTCCCTTTGTTCTGGCATTACAAGAGAACTAATGAAGAACTGCACAGATGTTGCATTCTCCCCAATAGATTTTTGTGCACTATAAGCAAGATACCAAAAAAAACCCAAAAAACCATAACACAAAACCCCACAAACATCGATCTGTATTTTAATTTTGGATTAGTTAATCAATGGAATGCACCATGCAAAACACAGAATAAACTAGTTTGGAAAGTGGAACTAAGGCAGAGAAGATGCTCGGTAAATACAAGGAGCAAGGTGAGTTAGGCAGGGAGAGCAGTTCGAGGGAAGGCTGCAATGCTGAAGAGAGACAAATGTGGCAGGACATGTCTGCTGGATCATGAAAACAAAAGTCATGAAAAAGCTTTGGAACAGAACACAAATAGGATAAACAGCAGAACAGGCAGTAAAAGTAAACAATTAGAACAGTGTGCAAGTACACAAATGAAGATCTTCAGTCTGGTTATGAAAATAGTGTTACAAGACCAGAGTGCTAAGATCCTTTTATTGTTCAAGCATTTGAAAAGGCTCAGCCTACAGTATCACTCTAAAAAAAAACCAAAAACAACCCAACACCAACAAAAACCCAACCCAACCACACTCCTTGGCTCACTTCCTGTGTTTAGAAAACAACCAACTTAAAACGAAGGCCTGAGGCTCGATCTGTACAATTTGCTGTCAGCTGGCTCAGCGCACACCCCATCTCTGTGCTTGGCCCCAGCCTCATTCAGTGACCTGCCCTATTGCCAAGTTTCCCCGTTGCACTTATATATGTTTAGTTTGCTACACTTCAGCCAGAAAATAGAAAAGCAGGTCCTGGCTGCTAAAATCTTAAACACACGGTGCTCATCACAAGGTGAGCAGTCTCCCATTGCTCTCCTGTGCACATGGTATAAACAATTCTTAGGCACCTAGAGGTAATGCAGAGAAGTATCCTACACATGCAGAGTGGACCCTTAAGTTCAGTCCTTGAAGGGGCTGCTTCAAAGTTAATGTAAAACATTAGGAGGCAGTTTTGGTTAAGCTTTATCAGAAGCAGATAAGAAAGGAGGGGCCAGAACTACTTCTATGAAAGACCCAGAAAGAGAGATAGCCCTGAAAAGCAGAACTACAGCTAAATTTCCTGTAGCATCTCCTTCATTAAGAGATGGACTAGAAGTAGTATCCTCAGGAAAAGGACCTTTCTTGCAGAGCCAAAGGGCAGTATCTGTTGCTGCAGAGCACTGTATGCACTAGCCAGAATCTCTCATACTTAAGAAACACTCCACTGTTCATAGTTACAGACCATCTACTTCTTTCAGGGTAAAGGAACCAGAGTGGTGACCACAAAAGCCTATGGCACTGCATCAGCAAAGAATGATGGAGAATTCACATCATGTGCTTGGCATTAATAGTCTTACTATTAAAGAGAAAAACATTTAAGTTCTAAAGAGGAACTTATATACAGTTATAATCCAATGCTGGACTGCAAAAATAGTAAAGCGGCCCACAGCTGCATACATTTTTTTGATTACTACTTCAGGATTGGCATACAAAATGCTTTTACTTTCTTTTCCTATATAAATAGGAGTGGTAAGTTTTCAATGCATTTAAAATTGCCAGAAAATACAGACAACTTTCAAAATCAGCCCTGCTAAGTCAAGCTGCTTCTTAATACAGATGTTACCCAAGGTGACTTCCAAGAAGGTGTAAGTGTAAAAACTCCCTTGTATACTGGCACAAATGACTTGTGCATCTCCAGAAATGAGTTTGAAACACCCAAACCAATTCAAATGTATTTCAATGCAGTTTGAACCATTCCATGCATTGCTTCACAGGATCATTTACACCTGATGCAAAATTCATTTGTAGCACCAATAAGGGTTGCAAGAAAGCTCAAGACAGGACTCCCAGCATCTCTTCAGATCAGACCTGGTTTCAGGAAATTTAAGTAGAGATCAATGAGGTTTCATATACTAGTACCGTCTCTGGTGTAAATGCTCATTCCTGCTTTAATAAGTCACTTTGCAACACAATTCCCCCATCTATAATACTGGAAGAGTTTTCCTTGCTTTCCCAAAGAAATGCAAAGGGGTTTGGCAGGGAGTCACTTGGAACATGAGCGCGGCACTTTGAATATGAATGCATTATGTGCTGCTAAATTATTCTGTTTCAAAAAGATCAGCCCCAAACAATTCCACAGAAAACCTGCTCACTGGTCCTGTACATTCAACCTCTTTCAACTGCTCTTTTATTTATGCATTATGGCTTTCTCAAGTTCTGCAAAATTAATGGACTTAAACTAATTTCAGTTTAGGAAACTAATTTCTGTAAATTCAAGTCTGAAATGCTTCGGGGTTTTCGGAAAAATGAAGCATTTTGTCTGCTAAAAGGGAAAGTAGAGATATCTCCAGGGAATAGCTAAAATTGCTTCGATTCTCTGCTAATGCCCTGAGACACAGCAGCAGAGAAAAACAGATGTATACGCGAGGGCGCGATGCAATCTGCTCCCTGAGGATGGCCTCAAGCTCCAGAACTCACTTTCCTCTACTCTTGTCACACTGACAGCACACAGCAAGGCTGAGCCTCAATCATCCATCTGCCTGAACAGGGCAGAGAGGTTTCTTCAGATGGAGGGTGTGTGGGGAGGGCGAAGTTTCTCCCCAACTGCTGATGGCCCAGGGTTGCATAAATGCAGATAAGTTGTGTTTAATATAAATATGCAGAAATATAATTGTTCAAGATTTTTTTTTCATGTCAACAGCAAAGAGAAAAAAATTGTATCCAGAATTTAAGTCCATTCTGCATTCTCTGCAAGGTATGTAAATCCCAAAGGGTAGAAGGAAGATTCACAGAGACTGCAAGACTTGGCAGTACACACCACAAAAATTTCAAAGACTGGTTTAACTTGGTCTCTTCCAAACATTTTCTCCTATATTACTTGCTCTGTAACTTAAAGAAATACCAACTTTTCTGAAATTCATATGTGCATAATATGCTCAGATGAAAATTGAAAAGTTATCATCCACTTCCAGCATTTTGCAGAAGTAGCTTATTCCCTTTTTTCTGTGATTTCTCCCAAGTGAAAGGGGAAGAAAAATCCTGCCACTTGGTGTTAATGGAGTATTGCACAGACTTTTTGCCTGAAGGAAGAGCTTTTAAGCAAGCAAAACCAGAATTCAGCAGAAAAAGTATCCCCCTTTACCTCAATTAGAAGATGAAACGAGCCCCCTCAGGTCCCTAGAAACCTGTGAGGATGGGGCAGTGAGAGCAACAGGGGTAATAAAGCTTTATGATTTTACTTCAAGTCTTGAAACTGCCATCAGTGGAACAAATTTTTAATTTGCCAGAGTTCAAATACAATCAAGGTCATGGTTTTTCACTCAGCAACAACAGCGTAAACCTGGAGTCACTCCACTAACATTAATTACCTGGCATACACATTCATCCCTGTGTGCAAAGTGGACAACCAGAAGAGGTGGGTACTTATCCAGCCCATCAGTGTTGTGATTTCCAGTAGAACATTAAGGTATTGGGATGAACATGTCACCCAAGACTTTTTTTTTCATCTTCTTGGAGCATATTATGTTTAGGACAGCATTTTGCTTTTATCCAAAAGACAGAGCCAGAGAGCTAAAGGTGACAAAAAATATTTTTTTTAATTTGAGACAGTCCAAGTTTAGAAGCACCATTGATCAAATTAATTAAAACTCAGCACTAAAGGGTCAACCAGTAAAAGTTCCACACTGGTTCAGGATGGGAAAAGTCTGTTGTTAGTGTTTATATCTGTAGCTAATACCCAGGACCCAAACAATGAAAAAAAAAAAAAGAATAAGAGCAATGGTAAATATAAACAGGATGGATATCTCAAAGAAATACTCAATGTCTTCTGAGTTTTTAACTCACAGCTTATCTAATTCAAGTAGTCTGCAATAAAAGGATGGCAAAAACAGGCCCACACAAGGAAGAGAAAATTTTAAGTTCAAAACAAAAATGAAAGCATTGACTGGAGGTGCAGATGTATGTAATCTCACTGGAAAAAGAATACAGAGAAAAAAAACCCCAAATAATCCACGCTCTCGTGTTAGTGGCAACAACTTTTTTGTCACTTGTGTATAACTAAAAGACCAGGAAAAACCCTCCATTCCCCACTCCACTTAACGAGAGTGTTGCTATCCGTCCAGTGCTCCTGTGTGTTCTTTAGTACAGAGCACGAAGACAGGGATGACTTTCACAGGTGACACTTTATTCATTAATGTTTCTCCACATCCACTTCCCTTTGTCAGCCTCTGATCCCTATAACACAAAGGCACGGCAGAACTCCCCTGTAGTTCTTTTCTCTGTGCTCATTCTATGTCACATGAGCACACTTTGCTTTTCTCCTTGTGAGTGCCTCATGAACAGGGCTATTTTGTTAGAGGTGCCCTGTCTGCCACTTAAAAAGGAAAAAAAAAAACAACCTACAATCTAAAGGAAATCACCAGTGCAGAGAGTCTATGGGAAAATCAATGAAACACACAGGGGAAAAAAAAATAAAAAATTTTCCCCCTAAAATAGTTGCCTGGCCCCTACTTCAAGTCAGCAGACACAGGGAAATCCTATATAGCTTTGATTAGACAGATCTTCTCTGAGCACCTCTGCTTTAGGTTACTGCCGAAGGTTTAGGTCTGTAAACCAAACTCTTACAAAGCAGACAAACTAAGCTGCCAACAGACACACCAACAAAGCCTGGCAAACGAGAAAAAGCAGTCCAAGTTCTAGGCTTCACAAACTACGTACAAAATACATGGCAACAACTTTATTTCTATGACAAGATTCCACTTGTCTTTTCCGATGCTCCACACATCAAACATGATCGAAGCATTTACTTGACTGCAGCTGCTTCTGCTCTCAGCAGCTCACACCTCCAGCCAGCAGGGAAGGAAGAGCCTCAGTGCCTGCACATGGCATCTGAAATGTAGATACTGTAGATACACCAAGCTTTAATAAAACAACCATGAGTGAATTCATTTTCACCTTTAATACACTTAACTGTGCACCACAACATGGAGTCAAGCATCCCATTGCCCAGTACAGACATCCATATTCAACAGCAAATCTATGTTTACAAGAAACTCCTACACAATATTTATGCCTAATTATCAAAAATTGCATCTTTGAATCTTGTTCCAAACTATGTTGCAAAGTTTATGAATTATCATTTCCCTCCCTTGTTCTGTCATTCGAATGCCAACATTCAAAGCAGAGGGGTATTTGCAATTTCATGTTTAACTGCCCCTTCTGTAGGGTAGTCAGGAGTTGAATAAACACTTAACTCTAAGTCAGTCCATTTAAAAGAATGATGAGATGGATTTTTAAGAACAATAGTGAAAGGAGGGAAGTATTCACTAAAAATAATCCCTCTGTTCCCAAGGATGTGACCCAGAAAGAAAACCTCCATTGCAGTATTGCACCAATGACAGAGAAATACTGAAAATGCCCCTTAGAAAACACAGAATTTATATTCTATACCAAATTGCAAAAGGGTGATGTAATTAATCAAAGCACTTCAACTGCTTACATTATTATTCAAGCTTCTATTTCCAGAGTAGATTTTCTGCCTCAGGAAAAATAAACTGGGGGGGAAGTCTATTTTTGTTGGGCAAAAGATAGAAAAAAAAGCAAATCAAGAACAACCACATGAAGTAGCTGAAGTCAGTAATTTTTTATCTAAATACAGTTCAGCAGAACTGAAGCAAGTTTATCACACTCCTAGACATACTATCCCATTAAGTTGGTTCACACAGATTTGATATTTCAAATTCTCGAAAGGGCAGGAAAAAAAAGCCTCCTGCATTTAGTGGAGCAAAACACACCCTATGAATTTATGTTATTTACATAATGACTAGTTGTAGAAAACTAAGTGCCACCATCATCCATAAACCAGTCTTCTATATTAGAAGAGTTATTTTATCTAGTATATGAACTTCAACTGAAAGCCACCAAACTCCTCAGCATCTTGAGGAGGTTGCAAGATGCAGTGGTGTTTGGTTTTTTTCTCAAAATACTGAGCTCCTGACCTTGGTTGCAGGGGACAAATCAAAACAGAAATGACAAGTCAGTCACTTCATATTATAACAGTCCTTCATTTCTTAGATACGGATATCCAGAAAATAATGGAAGAGAGGTAGAGAAAGCCAAAGACTATTTCTGACTTCCTTAATAAGGAAGAAACAGACTTTGATATCAATGCAAACATGTAACATTCCTGAGACAATAGCTGGATTTCGGAAAGTAGCAGAAAAAGTAACTGCTTGCCCTACACAAGTGGTTGTAGTGAAGATGAAAGTTTGTTCTCAGCATCCTGATAATAAGCCACGTAAAATGACAGGACCCACTTAAGTCTCCTCTAATCTTTTAGCTGTGAATTCAATAGCATTAACAATTTCAAGAAACCAAGTATTTCATTTCCTTCTCAGTACTTTGTTGGAAAACAGAAGTGAGCTTCCAGTCCAAGAACATAGGGAGGATTAATTTTGTGATGACAGTTTCATTATCCAGCCATATCTCCATTGTTTTCCTGCTTTCTATTGTTTCCAGTAAACAAAACAAGACCTGGAATGGACTGACTGACCTCAGTACCTTCAGGACAGGAACACACCCCCAAAATGCCACACAAAACACACATTCTCAAAAACGGATACAAAGTTCCATCTCTAAAGCTGTTGTACTTTTAAAATACTCAGAACTAAGAACACGTGTCACTGAGTATACCCAGAAAGAACACACAGACAAATAGGACCATAGCAAAAGGATTAAGCCATGCAATTAATGGAGGAAGTATTAGGTAGTGCAGAATGATATGGATAATTGGGTTGCTTTAAAAACAACATATACAATTATCCACCTTAACTAGGTACAAAGAA
Organism: Ceyx melanurus; assembly: GCA_024611195.1. NCBI lineage: Eukaryota > Metazoa > Chordata > Aves > Coraciiformes > Alcedinidae > Ceyx > Ceyx melanurus. Next base: position 55,174 of record JANHGL010009940.1, on the reverse strand, counting down.
AAAAAAAATCACAAAGTGATAAAAAGTAAAATAAAAATATAACTATGGTACCTCTTAGTATTTCAATCTCACTGCAATACCAGGGAAGCAAATATTTGATCTATCACAGGAGGTAAGGCACAATAAGGTGTAATAAAGGAAAAGGACTTGCAATGTGAGTTATGTACAGAATACCAGACAGAAAATATTGACTTAGCAGAACAGAGAGAACATCATTTGGAATAGTCTTCAGGTCCAGTCTAGTGTAGCAGTGGCTGAAAAACCAACTATTTGATGCTGAACTTGATGGGAAATGGCAGGAAATTAAAAAGGGAGATGCTGTGTCAACACTGACCAATAAGTTTAATATAAAATTTAGATTATGATTCCAATAAATCCAACACCAAGAGCTTCCAAGGCTCCACGTGAGATGTTGAGTGCTCTCCTTGCACAAGGATGGATTGTCTCCCTTAGAGGAACATAAAAAGACAGTAGGTACCTTCACATTTTTCTGGTTAGTTTTTGCTAAATGAGGACCTTGACAAAAATAATAAAATTTCAATATTTAAAATGTTTGAGCATCTATCTGTTCAGTGCATAGAATCTATACCCAGAGGACAACATTCTGCTTTGTTACAGCAGAAAAAAAATTATGTCTTCATTTATTTACCTTTTTTAAGCAGTGACTCTACATCTGTACTAATGCAGAAGATAATTTGTCTCCAATGCATGCTGTCAGTGATCCCCCTGTGATTAAAATGTCCATTAAAACAACACATCAGCTGGATATCCCCCATCTTCCCAGTGCCTGTAGTCCCAAAATCACAAAGCTGATGCTGCCTTGAACACTTTTATCCTAGTGAGCAAGTAGCAGAATGCAAAGCTTCAGTCTCAGCTGATATGGAAAGAGCATCAGACTTAGCCTTCCACTTTCTAATGGGAGGTGTCCCTGACCACAACAGGGAAGTTGAAACTATTTGATCTATAAGGTCCCTTCCAACGCAAACCGAACATACAATGTGATCTAACATTCTAGATGTGATCTGGACAAACTCAGCTGAGCACAGTTCCTGGGTTGGATCAGCAGCTGCCACTACCCTCTCAGCACTGGTTTTAAAGCTTGGCTGACTATTCCACGAGAAGCTCTGCCTGGTTCCCGAAATATTTTTATCACAGATGTTTCTGTAGCATTGTGAACCTTGAGACTTTAACGATTTGAGATAAAAAGGTGCGCAAAAAGAACACCAAAAAAAAGCTGCAGAGGTTCAAATGAATCCTAGTTTTCACTGGAACTGTCTCCCTCCCAATAGCTCCCAATCCTGCCTCATTCCTTATCACAGACACAACATACAAGGTTTGGCTGGAACTCTGCACATATGGACTGGCCAGGCAGTGGCCATCTAACAGTACTGCTCAACACTGTGTTTCTTGCAGCTACTCACGAATTCCAGTCTTTCTCTTCCAGCTACTAACAAACAGGACTTGAGCTGACAAAAAAAAGTCTTGAACTCTTTCACAGTGACTCAATTTAAAATCAGTTTCAAATGGTTCAGTTGGCCAGTGCATCTAAAAAACATTAGTGGGAAACAGAACACACATACACACAAAAAAGGAAGAGGCTGAGAAAAACAAACAAAATTCATTGTCTGTTATCTAAGTCTTCTGTAAGGATACAAACATTCTGTTTTACTTGATGCCACAAACTTTGTAACAAATTGGTTAAAGAATGGATCTGACCAAGAGAGCTCCTAGATGAAACAGTCCTACCCAAGACATCTAAGTAATCTTCAAAAGATACATTAAATACAGCTGATATTAAATTCACTCTATTTCTACAATAAGATAAAGTCAGCCAGTGAGCTACCATTGCAACAAAGAGCAGCACAGCAGCAAGGCAGAGAATATAAACACTGCGGTCACAGACTGTCCTCCCCAATAACATCTTTTGTTAAGGGAAGCAAGAAAACCCCTATGCAATTGGTTTTCTATCCTTCAACCAACCTAAGTTGGAAGCTCACTGTACAGTGTAACTATCCAATACTGTACAGATTTGTTCCAACAAGTGAAAATACATCCAATACAACAAGCAATTATATAGTCAGGACTCCAGCAGCCTGGAGTTTTCATTGTAATCTCATTACTTTACATTTACTGTCAATTTTCAGTACTGAGAGGTGAAAGAACACATGTACAAAAAGGAAACTTTTCTAGAAAGAGTGAATTTTTAGCCAGGCCGTGGTTACACATGTAGAGAATCCCTGCTGAAGGTAATTCATCCCAGAACAGCATTTGCTTGACAACAGGAGAAACTTGACCTGTTGATGGCACCCCAGGCCCTCTGCCCTCCCACTCACTCCTCCCTCCAAGTTAAAGACAGAAGCAGCACCAATTCGGAATATCCTTCTGCAGATAATTTATAGCCACATGCTTTCTTACCTTAACATATTTACTGTGAACACTGGGACACAGATCTTGTGTTTGCAATACACACAGCAAAATTCACATTTATGAGAGACCATACAAGGAGCAGGCAGAAGCCAACCACTGTTACAGGGGGATGGCTCACCCAGATTTAGAGCCCTGACATTAGAGGACAGTTGTCTCATTCATTACCACAGGGCTCAGTAAAAGCCTTAGGATTGATTTTTGGAGCAGAAGCAAACCTGAGTTAAGTACGTATTTATCAGTGAAAGGGCAAACCTCCTCTGCTCTTTTTCAGGCAGAGCTACACCTGTACCAGCTGCTCACTTCAAAATTTGAAGGTACCCATGCTTATGAATCAATAGTGATTTATCAGTAGTATCTGTCTGAAAAACACATCTGGCCTTTACATATTATATCTTCTTCAGTGTACGCAAACCAGCTTTATAAAGCTGCTGTCAGATGTGTCTACAAGGCGCAGCCTCATTAAGCCCTTGCATTCTATGCAGTTTCAAAAAGTAATATAAAATAATCCACTTCAGCACCTTGCTTAAAATTTATGGGCTGGCAGCTGCAAATTAAATCCCTGTGTTTTAAACAAATAAATAAATAAATTAAACTCACACAAATATTATTCCTGATCAGTATCTGAGTTCAGCAAAAGATGACTTTTGTTTTACTTGAAAGTCTGATTAAATTCTAAGCTTACACAGAATGCAAGAAAAACTGGAACTTCAAAGTCAGGCAAATATATATTTAGAAAGTGAAGTAGTAGGCAAGCCCTACTCCTCAGCCCTTAAAAAGCCTCAGCAGCTGAACTGAACAAGGCACTTTTCAACCTTCCAACCTTACCAAAGTTGGTAAGAGAAACCAACTTTGTTGCTGCTAGCCCAGGAAGTTACCAGTTTTCATCTCCACAGCAGCAGATGCCCCTGAGCTGGGGAAATCAGCCCTCTCCGTCCAGCAGTCTGTTTCCAGTTGCTTGAGGATAACCAGCTATAGAGGTCATTGCTTCCTCCACTACAAAAGTTACTCTGCATCACTGGAAAATGGACAAGTGGCAGAAACGTAGCAAGAACATTGTTCTTCTCTTCAAGGACAGCCCTTTCAAGTTAACCCAACCAAAATCACAGGAAGAAACAAGGTAAAGGGAGATCTGGCAGAAACAGGCTTCTGAAGCAGCAATAAAAACAGCATATAGATTTGCTGTTCAGCTGTTACATTGCTTTTTGTAGATGCTTGACTTCTCGACTTAATGTGGTGTGAAAGCTGGGTTTGCGTGAAATAGATAAACATAATTATCTTGTGCTCATACAGAGCATTATTTAAAAGAAGCTTTCCATATTCACAATTCACTAGGATAAAGGGGATTTGTGGTGATCAGGTGGCCAGAAGAGAAAAATGTAGGAATTAAGCAAAAATTTGGAGTGTGGATTCATCCAAAAGAACACTTTAAAGAAGACTAGCAAGGTATTACAGTTTGAGAAGCAAAAGCTTAATAACCGGAGAAAGAAATTTGAAAAGGAAACAGCCCTTGATCTTAAAGCATGATAAAGGTCCTCAATTCAGAATAACCATTTGCATCCATTTGGGCACAGGTGTCACCAGTGCAGGGATCTTCAGTCCCTGCTCACTTATTTCACTGTGCCTTGACCTTTTCCCCTGCTCACACTGCAATTCCAGAGCGAAAAACCTCCCCATTTCTTGTAAATCACACTCAAGAAAAGTAAGTGGAAGCTTCTCTGCATGACTGAGTACATTCTAATTCAACTCTATATTAAGAAGTTACTTTAATAAGTAATTTTTAAAGTAAAACATAATAACTATAAACTTATTTTCTTCTGTAGACAGGATCCCTTCCAACACAAGGCATTCTATGTTTTATGTATCTAATTATATTGAAACACCTTTTTTTTTCCCCCCAATTCAAACACATGCAGACAAATGAAAAGTAACATTCAAATCCAATGAAAACAACACAGGATTCAGCCACAGATAAAAACTTATAGAAAACTAAGAAGCTGTATTCATCTTGATCTGTAATCCTGCTTAAAGAAGTGCTAATATCTACACCGCAGTCTTAGCACTGAAAAACTCACCTTTAAGAATATATTCTATATTAACCTTTAAATGGATTTATCATCCATTGAGAATCTTAGCAGGCAGAAAAGCAAAGCCAGACTCCATCCTGCTTGCTAGTTTACAATCATAATTAGAAAATGAAATGTTAAATTAAAATAAAGATCAAGCTACTCCAGAGCTGGTTGAGCAGAAGCACTTTGGAGATGACAAGTTTAAAAAGCAGCCTGAAGTTTTACAGTGGCCAACCTTTACAGCGTGGAGTTGTCAAAGTGATCTTCTTTAGCTTACATTTGCTCTAAACGATGCCAGGGAGACTTTCAGCACCAACTTTGACAGAAGCAGAATTAGGACACCAGAGAGAGTATTGTTGAAAATCTTAACCTCCACTAATACTTCTACTGGGTGCTATGACTCTAGTCACCACTTACATTACAGTTTTATTCTAGCTTCTACTCTCTGTTCCACAGCCCATCAAAGTGGTATTTCAGCTTTAATTGGCTCAAAAGGAGCAATAATAATTTTCTACCGCTCTATCATGTTAAGAACCAAAGACACTTAGCATTTTTTAAAAGCAGGAACAGATTTAAGTAGTTGGTCCTATTCAAGCTTCGCTTTCCAGGCAGACTTATCTTTTTTAGCATGTATCCAGGTGTCATCAGAGAAACCAACTGTGTCTGACTGGGATAATATGAGGAAGATAGACACCTGCAGTAGCAACTGGTCCTAAACTATTTCACTAGGGAAGAGCCTTCTGTTGTAGCTGACATCAAATTATACATTGATGGGACACATGTTCCTCAGAAGATGAAAAGTGCATCATTTTGAGAACTGTCTAAGACCCAACAGGAAAACCTGGAGGAAAAAGAAACATTATCTCCTCCTGTCTGTTCCTATCCTGTGTGCCACTCAAGTCACCACCACCTACATAAGCCATTCTTTTTTTTCTGCCTCCCATTGGCAAATAGATGAAGGATATTGATTTGACTGGCAGAGAAACAAAAACAGATTCAGCTTTACTGAACTTTAATATAACATAATTTGAAGTTAAATGCATTATGGACGGGTATCTAACTAAACAGCACTTGCCAAACCAGAAAAAACCTAATCCCACTTCAAGAAACGTTACAGGAAGTCAAGGTCAGGAATGGATCAAAATATTTTGCCTGAAAGCCAGAGGTAGATATTTCATGGAAAAGCAACACTTACAAAGATTGTATCTCACACCAACACCCAAAGAAAAGCCCTCCTGGCTCGTAACCAATATTGAGTTTGTCCAACACTTGCAACATATTTGCATAAAAGCCACACTCCTAACTCCACCATTTTAGGAGAATAAGAAGAAACCAATTACAGTGACTACTCCAACACAGATATAGCACAAACATTAAAAGCAAAGGATCATCTTAATCACCATTCCTCTAATCCCATCCCTTCCAAAACCACTGGAAGCACAGTGAGATTGCAGTGATGCAGAACACAATCTGTTAAGTATCCCACAACAAGATGAAATTAATTCAAGCATCCTCTCAATATCCCCTGCACCAACTGTACTTCTCTGAAATGTCCTCTGCCCCAGTGTTTACACCCACAGTACACTGCACTAGAAACAAGATAAAGATAAAACTTCAGGTGTTTTTACCACACAAAGCTCAGCTTTCAGTTTTTGTCTTTCAAAAAGACAAAAAACTTTGGGGTGTTGCTGCGAAAACCAAGCAACTGAAGTTGAGCAGCAAACAACTTATGATCAAGTGCTGTTCAAAAGATTAGTTGAAGTATGTAGTCCATGATTCCACAGAATTCAAGAACTTAACCACTGTTCATATACTTACCCTCTTCTTTATTGTGAAATGAAGAAGCATTAACCCTATTGTTTGAGTGAATACCTGTCATATAAACACCATAGGACACACTTGTAGATGTGGTCGTGTACCTAAAACTGGAAGATGGTAATTAGCAAGGTTTAAAACAGCAACCAGGCAGGTAACTCCTACTGAAAACTAGAGGGAACTAATCACTAAGCACTTTTCTAAACCTGGTATTAAGTTTCTACATACCTCCTGTGTCCTTAACATCTTTGAATTTTTTTATCTATTTTGCACAAAACCTCTGGTGGACACCAAATAACTGAATCCAGGTACCCAACATCCAGGCTCTTATCTACCTCCCAGCAGGTCACATGTTGTTCACCCAGTAAGCCTGGAGAAGGCATGAGAGGAGAGCTGGGTTGTAGTTTGTATACCCAGTCAAACAACAGCTCAGCACATGCTAGTATCTCAGTACAAATACTTAGCATTTCTGTACTGCTGTTTCAAAAGTGCTACAGAAATTGAGTGCTAAATTATCTTAAGAAGGAACTATTCTGAATGTAGAAACCACAAGAGTAGCAAAGATACTGTATTCCTGAAGTAGTAAAATTCTTGGACCAGGACCCTTTGTTCCATTTCTCAGTATATTTCTACACTACTTTTAATAGACCTGAATGTCCACAAACTTCCCCTAGCAGCTTAAGGAAGCCTTAACAGGCAAGTAGAGAGCACAGTGCTTGTCCTAAGATACTTCCAGTGAAAGCAATGTCATCTTTTTCTTAGTTTTTAGGGTACTCTGAAGCAGTCTGTGCCGTCATCCAAGAATCCCCTTGATACCCAATACTTGGCAAAAGCAGGACTAAGCACCACCATGGTTAACATAGACTGCAAACAGGTACCTGACTCACATCCCCTCATACCCTTCTGCCTTCCCCCCCACCCCCAATTTTTTTCCCAGCAGCCACACAACTAACTGACCTCTGGGACTCACTTTTTTTTTTTCTTCCTGACAAGTTTAGACACTGTTCACATCTCTCAGAACCACCCTAAAGCTACATCAGCCACTCTTCATCTGGAAGGAGACTTGCTGCACCACATCATCCTGCCACAGAGGCCCTTGAGGGATCTCACAAACCCAGGAAGAGACATGTAACCTTCAGGCACAAATCCTCTATACTGCCTCCAAATGTATGTCCCTCAGTAAATAACAAGCTATTTCCTCAAGCAGCACCAAAACTCTTGTTTATTAAAAGCAATATAAAGCAGCACAAACACACTTAAAGCAAATCTTTTCAGAGCAACAACAACAAAAATAAGGTGTTTTATTTCATTTTTTTTAACTGGCCTTAAATTCAAGCACAAACTGTTGCACACTCCAGGTTTCAATATTTATTTGATAAACACTTGCAGCGTTTGCCCCAATCCAGTTAATATTTCTGTCCAAGCTACTTCTTTCTAGGACAGCACAGGAAATGCGGATCCAGAATGGACCCAGGGATAAAAGATGAGGAACACAGCAAACACATATTTACACTAACATTCTAAAGCATAACAACTCCACTGCCTGCCTACCTGGATGCCAAGACATTAACTGGTTTCTAGAAGTCATCAAAGCCACATGTACGTAGACAGTACAAAAAGGGGGTGTCCTTTATAACCCAAACTCTCCTACTGCAGGCTTGTAAAATCTTGGCAACCCGACTGGTCCACAGATGTTGGCAATACTATGAGATCACTTCAGGGAAAGATCATGAAACACTGTTCTGTCAGACTCACAGGTGCTGTTCATGAGATTTCAGACCATTTCCAATTAGAATGGACACATTTTTAGCAGTAAGGATGATCAACCACTAGTGCAAACTACAAAAGGAAAAGCTGGATCCTTCATATCTTGATGTTTGAGATTAAAATTTCCCAAAGGACATGTAAGCCAAAAAAGGTAGGCTTTGGTAACAGTGACCAAACAGTGATCAGTTTCTTGGGTGAGGGAAAATGGGAACCTGACTACTGGAAGATGATATACCTCTAGATGGTCTCTCTCCTGTGCCCAGTCTCTGTAAACCTATGAGTTTTAATGACTATTTCTGCACACAATACTGCAAACTTCTGAACTTTCTATACCTTAATGGAACAACAGGAAACGTCTCAAGGTTGGGCTTGATGAGGCTTTGAGCAAACTGATCTAGTTAAGGGTTTCTCTACTTAATGCAGGGGGGTGGACTAGGTGACCTTTAGGTGTCCCAACACAGGACATTCTGTGTTTCTAAGACTGAGAAGTCATTGGGTGATTCTGCTCTTAATCATAACAGACTCCCTCAATTTAAAAATAAGATTGGAGTCTCCAAGTTTGCTGCCTTGATGAAAATAACAAAGAAGCCAAAAAGCCCAGGAAAGATAGGTGCAATAAAAATTGAGGCAACCACCCTAAGCTGAGGAAAGCTTATATCTAAGGAAGATAATTACTGAAGTTTGTTGGTTAGATGAAGAGCTTTAAAATTCAACACAGAAGCTCAGTGAGAATCAACAGACAAGCAGCAGAGCAAAGGAAACGAGGAAGAGACAGACTATTAATTCTTCAGATGATGACTATACAGGGGTAAAAAAACCCCAAACAACCTTTGATTGAAAGAAAGCAGTAAAAGGAAACCCCAAAAGATGTAACAGACATGCTTTAAAAACAAACAAAAATACACCAACACACACACGAATTAAAAATAAAACAAAAAAACTTTTATAGTGAAGTTTCTGCTGAAGGCATATTCTCATAAATGAGAAAACTGAAGAAAACACCAATGATTCTATTACATTGTTGCTCCAGCTACTTCTCCTTTTTACCACTGGAGTAGCACCAATAGAACTGCAAGACTAAGAAGGGAGATCTATGAAAGAACATCAAGATGTGTCGAAAGGGTTGCTCTGCCTCTGTGGTAAGGTCAAGGTTTCTTAGAAAGATCAGCTACAAAAATCAGGTGTTAACAAGGAGACTCTCTCTGGGACTGGTCTGTGGCCCAGATGCAGTTTTTAAATGTACTTTTTGAAGGGTGGGAACTGGAAAAGGTTAACACAGAATAAAATAAGCCAAATACAATAATTTAAGATAGACACATAAAAACTGTGATGCTGTGCAAAACTTTTCACATTCTTTTCAAAGATGACCCATCTACCATTATTTTGTATTTTCAGGGGAGATCAACACATGACCTCTAATGCTGAATTCTTATCAGTGCAAATAATATGTGTGCACATGACGGAAGGAGTGGGCAATGAAAATGTGCAAATAACTAAGTTTAAAGATCCTCACCCCCTGAAAAAGACACCCAAGTACAAATCTGACAGCATAAATTCAAAGGCTTGATTAAAATCCCTTAAAAAAATGTTAGGTCTGACACAGCATCTTCCATAATACACCTAACAAGGTTTTCCTTCAGATAGTGACATGCTTGAGTGGACCCAAAGAGAGCATCTACTTTTGAGAAAACTGAAACAAGCACCATTCTTAGTGATCTTTTGGATTTTGAGTGAGAATTTTAAGGCAATAATTTGACATTTCAATCCTACAGAGCTAGAGGTTGTTAAAATAGTCTTATTTTAGATAACATAATTCTTTCATTCTTAACAAGCCTTTCCTTATCATAGTAAGATAAGCCATAGCTTGAGTTATAACTATTCCTTTGTTTCAAATAAAACTGACTGCTAGGACTTGAGCATGAAAGCAAAAAGAGATTTAATAATCCAGTTAATTTGTTCTGACTTCTGTATACCAGTTCAAACATCCTGAGCTATAAGAAAAAGACTTAACTGAAAGGTGAGGAAAAGAAAAACCACAAACTGACACCAGAAAAACAAAACAAACATTCACAAAACAAGAACTACAAAACGACACACACAACCACAAAAATCCAGTCAATACACAACAAACCAAAGAAAAAAGCCACCACTACATTTCAATGTCAAGAGCTCTTGATTTTAGCACCATCCAGATAAGTCTTTTTTCCTCTTCACACAGCCTTAAAGGTTTATATTTCCAACCTAGCCACCTTTCCTAGCTTTCCTAAGAAAAGCAATTAATACGCAGAGATACAGTATGTCGCAAACGTGCCTGGCAACACTGATCCCTTTCCAGAATGCCATAAATTTGAAGACATTTAAAAACCACACACCAAATGATGATTTGGCTACAGCAAACTACATTTCAGGTTTATTTTACGAAACACTTTGGAACTTTAGTAGTACTACTTTTTAAGTAAAGGAAATGGTGATTTTGCTTTAGGAGTTTTTTACTTTTGCTTCTTTTAAGGAAGTTATTTTGCAATTACCCTCCTATGTAATAAATTCTTCCTAGCACACAGCTAAAATATTCTGTTCCTTCAAAGTTTTCATCTTGTAAAATGAGAAAGTACAAAGGGATTTATCATGGTCTCAAAAGCAAGGAGTGCCTTACTTCAGCTTGCTTTCAGAAACAATAATCTCATCTTTACCAGTGCTAAGCTTCGCAGCTTAGGGATCTGTGCAACTGGATGTTTCCCTGACTCTTACAGGATCTTTAATCACTCTTTTTCTTATGTTTCTTCTTTTCTTTCACAACAATACGTCACATACACAGGAATTCTTAAACCTTGATGCTACATTAAGCTTCCCACATAAGCACAAACACACCTTAAGCCACAGGCTCAAAGTCACACACTTGCTCAGATGTTACGGGTGCAAATGCCTCAGCACAACTTAAAAACTTCAATAAAAATTAAGAAAATATTTGTTGGCAGTAAAGTTTCAAGTAATTAATCCCTTAATATTGTGGATATTGAAATACTAATTTTCACCCTCAAATACCAAAATAAAAACTATACACAGTAAAGAATAGTTGGCCCCAGATAAATTATAGAATTATTGTCAATAATTCAATGACCAATTTATTTATGCAAGATATTTCAACAATTTTTGTAAATGCACAGTGAGAGAGGAAGGAACATCTGAAAAGGGTCTTTATTTAGCTTAAACAACTTTGTCAAAACATCTTTCATTTCATAGGCATTCAGCAAGGCAGTGCTTACTGCCTCAAATCAAACTGATGAAGATTTAGGATTCTGCCTCTTCCATTATTTTCAGACTGGTGATGCTGTAGGATTTTGGAATCCTAACCACCTTATTTTCATAAACTTAAATCACAAGATTTCATAAGTTTGACAGTCTTACATTATCATGAAGTGACAGATTCTGAAACTAAGTCAAATTTTCTATTTTAATTCCAAATATTTAAAATTATATTAATGTTCATTGACACAATCTAAAACACTCTGATCTGAATCAGCAGGACTCGAGCAATACACGCATGTCCATTTGACAGGATGAAGTGTTTTACTGCTTGAAGAACTGATCTCTGAAGACTGCTCTCCTGGAGCCTACTCATAAATAACAAAATGAAAACAAAAACTCAAAAGGAATCATTATCAGGAAGCCAACAAAAACTAAAGCGAATGTGGATTTTTAGTGCAATGCTGTCCCCAGAATTTAACAGTTTGAATCACAAGTAGCAGGGTTTACAATTGTTCATTCTCTTTTATATGCAAATTCCAATGCAAAATCCACTCTGTGTGGCCCCTCTACACAAGTAGATTCAGTAGGGTTCTATAGAGTCCTCATGAAATATGTCTACAACCAACATTGGTGGTCGGGGTACAGCAGGAACTGCAGTGAAAAGGTGCCAATTAGTTTATGGAATAAAAGGAGAAAAGCAAATCCTTGAGAATAAATTTAATAGAGAACAACTGATATCATTGTTTTCAAGGTACAACTTCCCAAGCCTCCAATCTTCATTTACAAGGATACCTATTACACAAATTTACAAGACTCTCCAGAGTAATATCCATCACATCTTGATTTTATAAAGCAGTTAAAAGTAGTTGAATAGGCATGAGGAAGGAAAACATATGCACATCTCCTTGGCGAATACAGACAGATGCCCAAAACTATGTACAAGACTGTTGTGCCACTAAAGTTTTAATTGGTACATGTATTAAATAAACAAAGGGATTATTTGCTTTCTGTCTTGGAATTTATGAAAGGCTACCTTCAGGTTCTCTCCTCTTTTTGAGCAGGTCATTAAACTAATCTGTCATTTTGGATAAAGCAAAGATACAGAAACTATTATCCTCCCCTCTCCAGCCTTTTCCATGATTTACTAAATTGGAGCAAACAAAGACTGCAGCCTGCTACTGATTCAACAAAGGATTAGATACCCACATGGATAATGGAAAACTCTAAATCCAGCAGATGGGACTTCAATAAATAAATAAACAAGTCCTAAGGTGTATTTATTCTGCACTTTTCTAGCTGAAGTGGGAAAGAGAATATCCTATTTACACCATGGCTTTCCTCCTGTATTTCCTTCCTGCCCATGACATACCCCACAGCAGACATTCTCTGTAGAAAAAGTGTGAGTTGGGCAGACTGTTGTCTGAAATAGGTACTCAATTTTTTTCCTGACAAGTACAAATGGAAAAGGTGGTCTAACACAAAATTCCATTGTATTTTTCACCCCCTTAACACAGCCCACCCCCAAGAAAAACACTCAAGAACCAATTTTTTTTTACACATCATGAAATACAGGTACTTCCTATTATACAAGCGTAGTTATATTTTATCTGATTTATGGATTCTGCTGCATCTCTTGTTGCACAAGCCAAAACTGTATGAGTGATAAATTACAGGGATGTATAAAATTACAGACTAAAAGGGACATGTTGTCAAAGATGCCAAAAGGAAGGTGTAATATGTAACATGCATTCAAAACAGTCAGGGAAAAAGAAGCTCCTAGGTGTACAAGTTTCCTTTGACTGCCAATTTGAGAGTTGGGACAGGAGGAGAAGAAGAAAGAGAATACTCACTCTGAGCTCTTAAACTAAATCTAGGGTTCAGGCATGTACCAGCTACATCTGAAGAAAAAGTATCCCCTCGTATGCCTCAGCAGCCCTCTGCTCCTCTTGCAGAGCTATCCTAAACTACACACACTGAAGCAGCACTGCTTGTCTTCATTGTCCAGTGTTGAGCAGTGATCAACATCCTGCTCACTCTTGCTCTTCGAGGGACATTGCCTATATGACAAGCCATTTATTCTTCTACACACACACACACACACACACACACATCTTCCATGCATTGCCACAAATACACACACCAAGACCAAGCTAAAAAGCCCAGCTGAGAGGCAGAGACTTCTCAGCTTAAGCTTGTCATGGTGCCCTGACACAGGCTGTTTTTCCTCTGTGGCTCAAGACAGAAGCAGTCCATGTCAACATTAATCAGTCACATACCTAGATAGTCCTGCAGGACACGTGACCAAAAAAACCAACACATTACCTGAAGTCCTCCAAAGACTGAAGGAGTTTTCTATGACCTTGATACATGAGTTAGAGGTCTGCATGGAAAACTGCTGCCAACAACTGCTTCTTTACAAGGTACAAGCTGGAAGTTATCATGGAAGCCATGCTACAGCACAGCCAGGCTGACAGGACAGGGGGAAGAAAAATCACAGACTTCTCTACAAGGTAAGAAAATGCACACCAAGGACCATCTAAGATTCAGAAGAGCAAGTTTATAACTTTAAGATCAAAACTTTTCATTAATTCATACTCATTGTATAACATGTCTTCTCTCTCTAAAGTAAAATTTCTAGGGAAAACTGTTGGAAGACTTAACCAGGTCATGGGGCTGTCACATCTAGCAACCCAGGCAGGATTAATACATTCTCTGGACAAGATGTTTTAAAACTTGATTCTGCCCCAGCTGCAAATTCTTATGTGTCATCCATTTCCTAGGCAACAATAGATGTTTCAGGCTGTCCGCCCCACCGAGGGTGAAGGATGAAGATGCCGGTAGCACCAATCCAGAGGGAAGACTTGTCTTAGGGAAACTGAATTAAAACCAAGCATTAAAACAGCACTATAATATAAAGACATATATATGGCTGTTTTAGCAATGCTGTGATATATTAAAAAAACCAAAAACAAACCACCATGTTTTCTACATCTAAACTGTGAATCAAGTGATTTAAAAAAATAATTAAATAAGTATCAAGGCATATCACTTTTCAGGTGGTCCCAACCAACTCAATTCAACAGCAGTAATGAGCTTGGATGCTGAGCTTGGAGCACCAATCTTGGTTCTAGCAATCACCTGCCTTCTTGACCAGTCACCGGGCTGCCCTTGTGCATGTGAAGAGCTCTGTTGCCCTGGTACCTTCAGCAGGGCACATCTGCAGCACAGCACCAGAGCTATGTGCACTGTGTTCACATCCTATGTTCTCTCAGGACAGATAGCAGGATGTAGCTTCCAGAGTTATTAATTTGCCACTTTTCAAGAACACTGAACACATTTAGAATTAAATGGGGGGGAAAAAGCGGCTATGGATAATCCTTCTGTAAACACTCCACAGGCTCTGGAGCCAGCAGCCACTGGCTGCAGATACAGGTGTTTTGCTGTGAGCAGACTTTGGCTCCAGAACATCATTAGGAAAACGCTGCTGTGCTCTCCAGCTCATTTGGCCAGGGCAATGGAGGCTGGTAACTAATGCCTACAACTATCTCACAGTTGAGTGAAAGTGTACAACCGTGGGACTTTTCCAAGGCTGCTTTTGCTTTCCAGATTTGAAGGGCTTTGTTCCCTTGTCGATTTCATTTGCCAAAGGCATACCTGGAGACCAAAAGCCTGCCTCCTCCTCTGGGGTTCTAAGACTCTCAATATATCTTTCAAAGATATGAAAAAAATCCACCTAATAAATATGGAAAGAAACACCCTCAAAGCTACCAAGGAGTACAAGAGTTAGAGAAAATACTGGAGGGACCAAGGTAGATTTTCAACATTTTTACTTTCATTTCTTTTTTTCCCATCATTATGACACAAAAATTTACACAATAGTAAAAGTCTTGCATGCAAATGCAAATATCACTATAATCCCTGTTAACAAAGCATACAGAGAAATTAAAGTAAGCTTAACTAAGCAATGTTTGTGAATATTAATGAGCCTAAAACTTAAATCCAAGCTTTAAAAGTCTGAAGTAAAAAGAGGATTGTTTTCAGACTAATTTGTATTTAAACTGGATGCTTTGCATGTGAAACGAGAGGAAAAGAATGAACTATATTGCCCTTGAAAAGCATTAAAATGAGTGTAACAAAGTAAGATCTTTGAAAACTCTGAATATCTGTATCTACTCAGCTTTTAAGTGGATACACTGGGCTATGTTCAAATATCACTGGACAGCAGCTTATCCCAAATCTCCACGTTAAATTATACTGCAGAGATCAAAAATTCCTCACCTAGATTTTTGTCTTCCTGTCACAATACACAAGTCACAGTTTTTCACCTGACAAGTAAGCAATACATTCACCACCCACACAAGTTTATGAATGTGGAATGGCTTTCACATCTCACACAGGCAGTTCCAACTTGATTTTGTGAGTGTTGAACATACTTTTCATCCAACTTGAGTGCTTTGAAATCCCACCAAATTCAGAAAGAAACACAAAGGACATCAGGTGGGATTTATCTAAATCTTAGATGTTTATAACAGGCACCCATATCATCTGTGCTCTCTTTACTGTTAGTGAAGGAAAACTTTTATGTGAATGTCATCTCATCCTTATGTAGATGTCTAGGCGAATTATCCTTGAGAGCCACCTGTTCTTCTCCACTGGCTCTAAAGGAGCTGAAATCTCACGCCAGTGCAGCTGTCTGCAATGCAGAGATCTAGAAGTAAGAGAGATGAATCTCACCCTTCATGTTTCATGGATCAGAAGCCCAATGGCCCCCATCCATCCACCGAAATTTCACTGCCTCAATTCTTAGAACAGCCACATTCTTCCATAACCAGCCTCCCTTTGCTTGGCTGTCCTGAACTGACATAGCTACATTAGCTCCAGTACTTTTTGAGATTGTCGTCTGCTTTTTAAAATAAAGGTTCAAACCCCAATATTAATTTAGTTCATAACCATACTAGATAAAAAAGAAAACAACAAAAAACAAAACAACAAAAACAACATGATCAGAAGGCTGAAACCTATCCTACGAGGACAGGCTGAAGGAGCTGGTGGTGTCCAGCCTGGAGAAGAGAAGGCTTCAGGGAGATCTACTAGCCACCTTCCGGTACCTGAAGGGGGCCTACAGGAAGGCTGGAGAGGGGCTGTTTACAAGGGCCTCTAGTGAAAGGGCAAAGGGTAATGAGCTTAAATTAGAGAAGAGCAGATTAGGCTAGATATCAGGAAGAAGTTCTTTACCTTGAGGGTGGTGGATCAGTGGAATAGGCTCCCCAGGGAGGTGGTTGAGGCACCAT
>JANHGL010009940.1:0-24568 GCA_024611195.1 Ceyx melanurus | reverse complement strand
CTGGAGACACTTAAGACCCACCTGGATCTGTTCCTGGGTGACTTGGTCTAGGTGATCCTGCTCTGGCAGGGGGGTTGCACTAGATAATCTTTCTAGGTCCCTTCCAACCCCTAACATTCTGTGATTCTGTGTAAGCCTAAGCAGTTTAAGCATTCTTCTGCTGGTGCCCCAGTGTTGTGTTTAACTGGCTCTTGTACCTCTACATTCCTTATCCCTACCCCTCTGCCATCTCCTAGGCACAAAGCTCTCATCCATCATATGGATGTCTAACACATTCACCTACTTCAGTTATGTGGATAGGCAATAAAAATATTTCAAAGGCAATTTGAGCTCCTACAGAAAACCTGTATCATGACCACATGGTTGCAATAACACCAATTCTCAGATCCATTGATGCAGCTGTGCTTAACTGCAGTGAAATTATCCCCAAAATGCTAAATAAAGCCTAAGCACATTACATTCTTTTGCTGCTCATCTTTAAGTGTCCCACATTTCAATCTTCAGGCCAAAGAGTGTTATAAATTTCACATCTTCATCTGAGAATGGCCTCTGCAGGGGATGACTTGCAGAATCAAACTCTACAACCTGGGAAAGGTTATAAAGCAGGTATGGTTATTATGATGCCGGGTGCAAGGGGATCACTCCTCCTAACTCTCACACCACTTTTCAGAGCAATCGGTAATTTACAACACAAAACATGAATATTCAGATACATGGGCTGTATTAGTATAATTAGTTCTAGGAATAGGCATAATTATTATAATTATTTCAGGGAACTCATTATCAGATGTTTCCTCCCATTGATGCCTGTGCATTGTTATCTGGTGGCTGTGGGCCAGGGTCTTCTGGAGGAAGGTCCACAGTCTTCCTCACATGTGTTCTCCACCTTTGGCTCAGAATGCAAGGTTATGCTGAGCTGGCCAGGAACTGTTACAGCCCAGCTTATCTCAAGAGGCTCCTTACTGTCTCTTTTTGGCTCAGTTAGTTCCCATTATCTAAAAGGGCCAAGGTTAGATACGCTGCAGCTGCTGAAGCTGCAGAGTTAACAGAGCCATGTAAAAAGTTAGAGAAAACAAAGGGACTATGAATACTCTGGATCCTTTATGACTCAGAGCCATCTTGTATTTCTTGCTCTAGAATAGACCTTCCACAAGAACTCTTGTAATTTTGCCTCAAAGAGCCAAGAGAGGACTTGTATTTTTTTCAGAAAAAAAAAAAGAAAAAAGAAAAAAGAAAAAAATATGGTGGGGTTTAGGTTTTTTTCTGGAAAATATACAGCTTAATTTGAAATACAAAAAAAAAAAAAGCCCAGGGATGTTGAAGGCAAAAAGTCTTCAGCAGCTTTGCATGCTTGAGTATGAAGCAGAGGCAAATTAACTGATAATCTTCTGTGCTAAATTTATACAGCAGACAAGTTATTTTAGAGACTATTCTCTAGAGTAGCCTTCAAAAGAAAAAAAAAAGTGAGCATTCTACTTGACCAAAATTATTTCCCATTTAAATAATCGTGATTATCCATCTCCACACTATGTACACTTTATATGGTGATTATCACAAGGTTTCTGCTACAGCTACTGTTGAATACTCAGAAGGTCCAAAGAGCTTCATTATATGCTGTAAATGCTTGCTAGAGAATTTTTACTGGGTTTGCCATTAGGAAAAAAAAGGATAATAAATAGATGTATCAAAACATCAATATTACAAAAGCTTTTCAAATCCTTCTGTTCATCCCCCTTGTACTTGTTCTGCATGGGACAGGAGTTTTCTCTAGCTTAGAAAAAAAAGTTAATAAAAAAAAATCATCCTGTAATCTTCTGTAACCACTCTCCAAGAAATGCAAAAGAAAACCAAATCTAAACAACAAAACCATAAATCCCTAGCCCAGCACACAGGAGGGGGGAGAAGGAGACCCCATACCAAATGGCAGTCACTTTAAGACAAGCTCATTAATACCATAGACATAGATTTATCCTCTTCTGACAGCACTGCTGGGGATTAAAACAGAAAAGAAACAGAACTTTTAAAATTTGAGCCCAAGACTCAACAGAAAAAACTGTAAGGAACTCAGTCTGCTTTGTGACAGGCTGACCAGGGGTTACATTCCCCCTTCTGAAGAACCTCCCTGGTGAGTTTTTCTCATAACAGCTTTGTTTCCAGCAAGGCACATTCAAACACACAAGCCTCTTTGATGTGTCAGGATGCACTGAATGTTAATAACCCGATTACAATGGAGAAGGTTTTTATAAATTCCCCTAAACCAGGAAGATTTTCTTCCTCAGCAGTATTTACTTCCACTCAAACCACAAGCTGTCTCAATGTATCTGGAAAAAACACGATCCCTATACCCATTTCTGTTGGGTAATCCTTTCTCATCTCCTTTCCTCCTCTGACCTAGTGATCCAGGAATGAATCAGGAATGAACCAGGAATGAATCCTGGCCACAGCTCAACAGTCAGCTTTGGAAAACATCACTTTCGAAACTGACCCAAGGGAAAAGCCAGGCTATTCTGCCAAAAGCAGCCCCAGGGGACAGAGACCACCACATGCTTGTCAACATGGCAGTTTATAATTGCTGCCATTCCTACTCTTTCTCCCGCACTCTTTGGCACAACCAGTCACCTTTTCTTTGCTACACATTTCCAATTGGCTGGCTAATGCTTAAATTGAATAGCTGATGCTAGATTTGCTTTTGTCACAAGGTCACTATAGACATTGACTTTTCTTACTCAAGAAAATGACTTTGTCATCCATTAGTGATTGTTTATTATGGAGACTTCATATTGCCTCCCAATATAGATGTCTTTGATTCTGAAAGAAAATCAAAACAGGCACTTCTAATTTTCTGGCAATGAGGGCAGTGGTGAGAAAGCAGAAAAGAGCTACCTTATCAAGTTACTCTGGCTGTAAACTCAGCAAAGCCCAATCTCAGCCTTGCTATGGGCTGTTTCAATTTTAAAGTTCAAGTTTAAAAGCATGAGACCAACCATCCATGGGTTCATCTCTCTGCTGTAAATTCCTCTTTGACATGGCTCTCTCATGCCTCAAAATTTTTGCCTGGGGTGTAAAAGCAGTGACTGCACAAATCAGCTAAAAAAAAATGTCACCTACAGCTTCCCTATGCACCAATTCTTCTTGAACTTTACTGCAAAGCACAGTAGACATGTACAACAGGAATGCTGCTTGTTCCTCTGCCAACTTCTCACAGGAAATCTTTTGGACTTCTGCTATCCCTGTGAGCTCTCTTCTTTCAAAGCTGCCCTTCTTGCTCATTTTCTGAATATAGTTTATCTTATTTTACATAGTTTCCCATAGAAATGCACTGAAACAGTGACACAATAATCCCACAGCAGACGGTAGAACAGCTCCCCAGAACCCAAACTTCTGAGACAGTCCTTCACCCAAGGGCACAGCACACACCAGCTGGGTGACAGCTCTGCAGACAAAGGAGTATCGATTAAAGCAGGAGTTTGAAAGCTACCATTGGTTTAACCCTGCTCAGCACCTTGCTCGCATTTGGTGACCACAATTATACAAAGAAGCCATAAAAAATGGTAGTAAGTGAGAGACATTCTCTTTTTGTATATCAGGTAAGCTCGCATTTCCCGAGTAGAAAATCCCCCTTAATTTAGCTGCTTTCAATTTACCACACAAATACACAGCTACATTCACCAAATGCAAAATGTGCAATAGTTCTTGCTATAGAGAGGGTGCTATTTGAAGTAGTTCAGGGGTTTGAGTCTATGCATATATAAATAAAAGATTAACTCAAACCTTAAACAAGAGATTAAAAATACATTCTGCACCATTACAGTAACATTTACAACTCTATAATAAGGAAAAACACAGATTATAATTACTTTATTATGCTTATAGTTTTCAATTGAAGAGGAATTCTGATACAAGATAACATAAAAACCAAGGTTATGAGGTTTCAAGGCAAGAGAAAAGGAAACAAATCCCTGCCAAATAGCCATAAGCAGACACAATGTGCACTTAAACCTCAGTAATAGAAGCACTGCATCTAGTCGGAAGGGGGTTTGTACACCTACAAACGCTTAACAGCACGTGGAAGTCACACACACAGTCCCCAGGGGAAAGCACGAAGCCCACACACCCTCCAGCTGCAGGCACAAGACTGACAGAATTCCTCCCAGCATGCCCCGCGGCCCAGGAGGGTGTCCTGGTTCACCTCTCAGGAGGAGGGAGCTCCTGGGCCAGCGCTTGCCCGGCCTTCAGCACCCAGAGCCGGAACAGCGCGATTGGCCGGTAACACCGGGACTCTCAAGCTCTCTCCTGTCCCGCAACACACTGATGGGAGGCTCTGCACCCACCTCTCGTTTCTCCTGCTCTGGCAGGGGGGTTGGACTCGATCTTTAGAGATCCCTCCTAACCCCTCCCATTCTGTGATTCTGTATTTGCAGACTGGAGCTCACAGCACAGCCATTGCTCACATTGACACCTGCGGGCCAGGGTTCTTGGAGGGCACCTTCTGCTTTTAAGTGCCTGGGTTCAAGGCACTGGATTTTAAGGCAATCATATTTTGTCGTTTACTTTCAAAAAAATGTATTCAATGGTCTCAGATTTGTTTACCCTGAAGCTTACTCTGCTGTAAACAAGCAAAGACTAAGATACACGTGCACATGAGTTGAACAGGTTATGGATATCTAGTCTCATTTCATTTTCCACCTGCAGAGTACTCCAGCCTATTCCAGCACAAAGGAAATGTCTCCTCTATGAGGGAAGAGACAAGGTCCAGCAAGCCAGGGCTGTTGTAAATGTGAAGCCTCTGTCCTTACCCTACTGCTGCCTGTGGAAAATAAGACTCTGTGAGTCTGTATCTTGAACTATAAGGAAAGTGTTGAAACTCAGATTCAAATGCTGCTGCAGAGGTCAAGTGCATCAGAAGACATGAGTTGGGACTGGGTTCATTTTGTTAGTTTTGTTTGATTGTTTTCTGTTTGGGTGTGTTTCAGTTGTAGTTTTGGGGTTTTTGCTTTATTTTGGTTTTGTTCGGTTTTCTGGTGGATTATTTTGTTGTTGTTGTTGATTTGGTTTTGTTTTTTCTTTTGTCTTCAAAATAACCTGGTGGTGGTATATTTATACTGTGGTGGACAAGAGGCTGCAGCATCGTGCTTGCTGTACCAGGCCGTGTGCAAGCAGCTGTACCTGCCCTAGAGATCTTACAACAACAAAAAGCTGCTTTATTGAAGAGAAAGCAATTATGCACTCTACATTTCTTTTTTAGAAACCTTAGGGTTCAGGATGCCAAATATAATATCAGTTGACTCTTTCACAAAAACACATGGTAAAGAGAATAAAATATTTGAAGGGGAAAAAATAGAGAACTAAATTTAAAAAACAACTCAAAAACTCAAAACCCTGTACCAAATATTGTGACTTCTCCCACGCTAACACAACACATACGACATTTTCAAATGTCAAACCAAGATAACATCTTCAGCCCACCCAGAACAGCCTGGACTATTTCTCCTCTGCAATGGCTTTTCTTCTAGTCGCACAACATATGTTCTAGATAAACATCTGAGACTGCAAAAGAGTATCAACTTTTCAATATTAGTGCCTATACAACACATCATCCAGAGTTATGTGACAGCATTTTTTAAAGATGACATTTCAAGGAGACAAAGAAGCACCACCCAATCTCTTCTCAGGAGTTTCAGCAAGAGATTTATTCTTTCCAGGCAGCCTGCGACAAACACACTTAAATCATCCTTCTTCTGTTCAAAGTAGACACAGCATTTTTATTCCAGGAGCTCTATGCACATTTTTGCTAATTGTGCAATAGCACAACGTTTTCTTGAACTGTATAGAAAGCTGCCTGATAAAGGGCTGAGAAAATCAGGGAATTCCTGGTAACACTGGCAGCAACAAAGACAGCAGAGGGGCATTTACTACTAGTATTGTGGTTGCATCCAAAGTAGATCAAGGTAACTGAACATGAATTTGGAGGGAGGCAATTCCTAAATGGTTTACAGACTCAGGAGAGGCTGTAAAGGCCATGTAATAGCGCTGCATCTGCACTTACTACTACCGCAAACAAGCCAGGCTTGAGATCAACCTCAGCTGCTCATTATCACCAGAAATATATCTCACTGCTCCTGATATTTGCTGAAGACAGCAATATAAACTGGCTGAGATAACTGGAAAATCCTAATGAAGATATTTTCTTTTTTTTGTTTGTTTGGGTTTTTTTTTGTTTTCAAGGCATAACATGCTCTTATTTTCAATCTTTTGCAAATGAGAAAGCCAGGAGTGTGCCATCATTGCAGCCTAATTTCCAGCTACAATTGTACTGGACCCCAGTTATGCACACTGGGGATGGTGTCATATTGACATAGGCTAAATTCCACACAGGCACCTGGCACCACCCTGCTGGGGTCAATGTTATTCAAGAGGTAAAACAATATAAAAGCTACAGCTGTATCAGGAGAAACTATATCAAAATGATACTGTCTGGATGGTTTTGCCATCAAAAAAAACACAAAACCAGAGCTTTGTCCATGCAGGAGCATCCAGAGTTGTGGTGTTCATCAGTAAACATTACTTTCCTCACCATAAAAGGCTCAAATAACGAGTGGTAACAGTTGTCCTCATAAGACTAGAAACAGCCCTTACACTGAGAGTACTTAATATGCTCATATGAGAGCACTTCTCAGGAACTGGGTATCATCCACTATTTCTCAGAAACACAGAATTTGAAGGCAGATACAACAAGCTCCTACCAACTCCCTGCACCACCTGCTGTCACTCCAAACATCTCTAGGGCCCTGTAACAGAACTTGTATAAAATAAAAAATAACAACCCCAACCTGAATATGAACAGCTGACATACAGGCCATTCACATAAGTTAACACTGAGAGAACAATCAATATTATTTCCCATTAGTTGTCTCCGCAGATTTATCATAAGCTTTTCCTTTGCAGCCTTGAGGGGAAAATGAGCTATGTGTGTGATTGCACAGGAACTAAGTCTCTTAAAAGCATTTAGAGCTATTATTATAATAATCTCCTTTCAACAGATGAATGAACCTATGACATTAGACATAAAGAAAACTGATTTTCTATAGGATGCTACCTATACATTATGTTACAGCTGGATAGGTGATCTGTGGAAGAGTATGAGCTGCCTACAATCCTTCCATAGAAGTTTACACACCAGAGCTGTAGCACCTCACCCTGCTGATGGATTTTCTCTATCTTCAACAAGGGCCAGGTCTGCCTCCACTGAAGTTTTTAGCTGTACATCTAACTTCAGGTCCATTCCAGAGTGCAGAGACAGGATCCTCTCCTCAAGCTGAAACTGTCTACTCCTGGATCTTGCTTTCCTCCTCCCTCTGACACACACAGTAATTGCCTTGCAAATTCCAACCAGACAAGGGGTTTTCATTCACAGCTCATTCCACCAAAATATTTGGCCATAAATTCTTCACCAAGTAACACTCTTACAAAGAGACAGGGAAGCAGTATTGGCAGAAAATCTAAGGTGTACTCTAAAATAATAATTCAAAGTCTTCAGCAGAGATAGCTCTCCCCCATAGATGCCCATGTATGATCTAGAGTCTCAGTTTGACAAGGCAATGCTCACACCCAGCTCATAATCTACAGACAACAGTTAGTAATGTACTTCTCCTGTCAGACCACCACATAATTCTGGGATCATTTGTGTCTTGGGAAGAAAGATTTCAGAAAGTGTTTTAGCCTTCACTGAAGGGAATACTGCCTGTATCCCCTTCCCTATAGATAGCCTGAAGTTTGACAGCATCCATGAATTGTGATTTTCTCTTTCTTCCTTTCTTGACAAGTGATAAAAGCCTTCAAAGCTGAGGACTGTGCACATAACATCTAACCATCATAAACCAGTGTGGTTAGGAAGATGGGCTTCTCCTGGGTTCTAAGATCCCATGTTGTAATTACAGAGTCTAGCAAAGACTTAAAAAGCAAACAACCTGCAGTTGTTACTTTATGGAACAGCCTTTGTCTGAAGCATGAAGGCAAAGCCTGTTGTAAGAAATGGTCAAAGGGGCACTGATACCAAAAGATAAATAACTTTGATAATGGCAGTTACCTGGAATTACTTGACACTTGGAATGCTCAAAACATATGCCAAGAGAGTTAATTTCTTCAGTTTGTGCAGAATGTCTTTAATACATGGAATACACATGGATGCTAATAGCCTGTATTTCCCTGTAAATCCCCCAGTCACCCTGAGTGATGGTACACAGGTATTGAATTCTGCTGACATGAACAGAGCTCACACCAGCAGTGCTCTTAGGTCCAGTCTGATTGATGATCATCACATCCAGGCCTGGAATTTAAAACAATTTATCAGCCTAAACAAGTAGCACAAAGCTAAGTCTCTAAAAGTTAGAAAACTGGAATGTTTTGAAAGATGGATAAGACACATGCTATAGCTTAGAATTAAGCTAAAGCAGTAGGGATCTACATTAGTTTAATACAAACCACGGATCATTTCACTATAGTAAAAAGCAGATGCAGAGCTATAAAGCTAAATAAGCCTCCTGGAAGTCAATCCCTATTACTTTTTTCTTTAGGCTTTGTTTTGAACAGCTAGTTTCCTTTAACATTCCTCAAGACAAAGCAGCATCATACAGTGTAGGGAAAGAACAAAGTGGCTCCTTTTATCTGCCTCTCTATCTTCTGAGTAAATATTGCATCATTGTTCTCCCTAGGAAACATCTTTCATCTTTGTTTTAAGGATGGGGGTGAGCTGATGTAGTTGTGAGAACCCATCAGCCTTTTACATCTGAGAACCAGAACTCTGAGGGCATACTCTCTACATAAAATAAAAGCACGTGCAGAGATGTTTCTGTCATCTTTGCTCACCACACTGACATTGCTCACCAGAGGTCAGCTCGCTTGAGACTTTTGGCTGCTGAGGGCAGCAAGAATGGTTGCATGCTAAACAATTTTTCCCCCTGAGACAGTGTCACAACAGCTCACAAAAAATCAAGGCATATATGTGGCTAGATGCCATCTGTCACCCTTTCCAGAAAAAGTGTCATGATATTTATATCCCCTGAGATTACCCACATTAAGCTGTAAAGACTCTTACAATGACTCTGCACAGAAATGTAACGGCTGCAAAACAGATGGGGAAGAACAATGCAAGGATATTATTATTAGGACAAACCCATGTTATAAGGGACAGTTTCTTATATAATTACACAAGTGTTGGGAGCGAATTGTAAAATTACATTGCTGCTTCTGGAAAGCTAAAAAATACAATAGATTTTAGTAGTACAACAGCAGCATTTACACTTAAAATGTTCCATATGTAATCTGGGTTAAAAAAAAAGAAAAGGAACTAAGGTAAAATATTAGTAGGTTTTGTGACCTTTTTCAAGAATTACTCCCTCATCATGCAACAGTCATAGAAAGTGAGCCCATTCCAGTGACAGTGTCCTCCTGCATCAGTCCATGACTGTAATCCTACAGCACCCACCTGCTTCTGTTCTCTCATGCCAAATGCTTAAAACTGGAGCATCATCTCCTCTTCAGCTCCTCGCTGCTCAGAGGAGAGATCTACATGTTCTTCAATCTTTTACCAGATGACTTAATCACTGTAAATACTGTTAAAAGAAATATTTAATCCAAGAGGGGATCTCCAGCATTGTCTCTGCCACAAAAACATACATCTACTCAAGTTTTCTGTTTAAAGGGCCTATTGCTTGACTTTTGTAAACAAACCTGATAAAATCTAGTTTTTAGGACCTATAAAAAAACAACCTCTACAAGCAAGTTTTAGAGAAGAAACATCTAACAAGTTTCTTAATACTAAAACTCTTAGTTTGCATTAGCATAGAACAGGCAGAAGTGAAAGACCAAAGACTGTATCTGGAAGTCTAATGTATCTTTTAAAACTGATACTAAACTGTACTTCTATGAAACAGAATTATCACCTTAATATACAAACTCCACTTTTACTGCAAGCACACATATGTATATAGTTGCTTGGATCCAGAACCCTTTTTCCTTTGTTACAGCCAATGTAGTGATACAAGCTCTGTTGTTATTAAATATGAAGTAAAACAAGTAGAACACAATTTAACAAGCCAACCCATTAAGTACAAAATTTTCTTGCCCCTATTCTGGGATATTATTATGCCCCAATATTTCATCCCATAAGGAAGACATTTGTGCTCTGCAACACACCTTAATTCTACTACTGTATCAGTAGTAGATCTACAGCAAGATAGATCTTAGACACAGTAAACATGCACAACTGCAGGAAGGGAACAACTCTGCACTACAGTCAGCTCCGACACCGAGACATTTTCTAAGCCAAGGGAATTTCTTCTCATCAGTTCCCATTCTATACAAATAAAAAAAAAATTACCTAGTCTAAGACTGAAATATGCTACAGCTCATCTTCACTAGTCAACATCAGCTTTCAAATTATTTATGTAGAAAATTGCTTAACAACCACGCCTCCCACAACACATATAAATGCATCTGTTTCTGATTTAAAACAAATTTCAATTCCATTTTTAAAAAAAATATTTTATCTTAAGGAAATGTGGAGGCTTCAAAGTTCTGCAATTTGCCGTTCATTTGAACATTAATGGAAAGAAATGTTCCTCCACTTCAAACTGTTTCCTCAGTCAATTAGACAAATCCTCTAAGTGGAGTTTGTGAAAGACTTTGTGTCCAGGAACTTAATTAGCACTGAACTGCAGAACATGCATCCATCTCACACCAACAACTATACACAGGCCACACAGCTCCCAGGACTACCCAGAATGGGCATTTATGCAAGAGCAGCCATGGGGACAGTTGAGGATATCAAAGAGGCAGTTCAACCAGTGCAGCAGCTGGAACAGATGAAGACTGTTAGAAGAATCTGCAAGAGGTAGGCATCAATCATAAGGGAACAGATAATTAAAAACTGGATGAAAGACTCAGAGGTCCTGACCACCTATGGTCACTGAGAAAACTCCTACTGAAAATTTTTAGAGTAACAGTTTTCTTCCATGCCCTTCCTGAATTTCTCATTGACATCTGCAAATCATTCCTGCTACACACCCCTGCAGTTTCAATTATACCATCACTCACACACTTGTTTGTCCTAGTTAGCTCCTCTGCTCTTAGCTGTGGTTCACAGCACCCCTCATTAGGACTGCTAGCACAATGCCTTTCAACATCAGGAGTAACAACCCGGCGTTGGCTTGTGAGCCTGAAACTTGAGGGAATGAGCTCAAATACTGAGTAGCATTACCCTAACAGAACAAGAATCACAGTTCCCTCTCTGGGTAGCTGCACTTCCATGGCAAGAGTACAGAAAACACTGAGCAATTTCTAAAAATAATTAAGGTCTCTTGGGGAGAAAGGACTTTGAACAATATCTATAGAGAAACTGAGCAAGAAAGAGAAAGGAGCAGTCCCTACTGCCAAAACAGTCCTCTACATCCTGGTGAGAGCATAATAATACAGCAGAAATTAAGTAAACTTCTTAATAAAAAGGTTTATCTAAAGCCAGCTTGCCTCATCCTATTGGCACTCATTCCACCTTCCTCACTAGCATCACTACAGCAAACACAATCATGGAATCATTCTGGTTCGAAGAAACCAAGAGAATCATTGAGTCCAACCATTAACCCAGCACTGCCAGGTCACCACTAAACTATGACCCTCAGCATCACATCTACACAGCTTTTAAACCATGATGGGATTGATGGAACATATGCATGTGTGTTACCAGCAGACCTCAGGGCCACAGGTCAGGCTAGAAAGTAATCCCCTCAGCTGTTCTTGTGTTCTCATAAGGAATGGTCCATTTGTTATTGATCTGGGTTGGAGGTTTCCCCCCTTTTTGATTTCAACATCCACAAAAAACAAAACAGAACAAAACAACCAAACAAAAAACCAACAACAACAAAAAACCACAAACAAACAAAACACTTTTATTCTGATAGTACATCTGTAAATAAAACACAAGGAGGACAGCTTAGATCTTTCCAGATAAGCAGGTGCCTAAACACAGAGGGCCTTGGCAGGCATTTCTGATAGCTCCAAAGGACCTTGGTCATCTAGAGGCAAAACTTTCAAAGAAAAGGCAAGAGAACCCTGGTCCATAGTTCAGCCTGACATTAAACTACCTGCTCAGATGCAAAGGCAGGACATACACAACCCAAGGAAGAGACCAGAGCAAAACCAAAGAGCCCAAGTGCTTGGTATTGCAATCCAATAAACTATTCACTTCCCAGTGATTTCTGTAATCTGCAGAGTCTGGTGCTGCATCATGGGGGGAACAGAAACAAAATAAAGTCTGCCTGAAGCCCTGTGTGGCTACCCCTTTACCCACAAGTTTCCTTTGAGTGTCCCAGACAGCTGCCTGCTGTTGCACAGCCTGGGGAGCAGCTCTGATGATCAGGAGAATCTAGCTCTCACAGTGTAACCAAAGGGAGAGAAAGAAAATGAACCCAAGAACCTTCTCAGATTGGCAGTGTCAAGAATCAAGGGGAAAAAAACATCACTAAGATATAACAAATGAAACAAGCCCAAAAACATCCACTACAACTTTTTTTTTTGTAAGACCTCATATTTTTGTTTTGTTTATTATCAGAAAGAAATACAATCTATTTCCTATGCCATAAAATACACATATAATTTTTGTGGTAATAAGACCCAGGAGAGACATAAATATTCCCAAGGGTTTCTGCAGTTCAGAAGAACACTGTAAAACAGTTTGATAACTTGGAGATTACATTTCCCTCTATTCACTGCACACACTCTCAGACTCGAGTACAAGAGCCTGCCAAAGGGAACATTATTGATACTTTATAGCTACAAGCCAATAAACCTCATGAATTTTATTTATTTGAATACCGCAATAGAAACAGAAAGATAAGTAGCATCCTTAAATTTGGGATCATTAATTTAATCCCTACCCCCCAACACACATCAGATGGCTTTCTCTGTTAAATCTTTTCATGGTTCTTTTACTAAGAGCAAGCAAAACCCGTAAAAAGCATTTGAGAAGGAACATTACAAACCCATTCAATAGAGTAGCCCTCCTGAATTATCCATAGCAAATGGCGATTTGGTGTTTCTTCTCAGAGTTCTTTGGTTGTTCCCAATAATAATCATAGATAAAGATAGAGGAGTATGGTCTTTGCCCCTAAGCATCTGAAACAAGCAACCCAGTCCATCTCTCCTGACCCATTCTCCCAAAAAAACACCAGAGCACCCCCTGTTGGAGGTCCTGCTCAGTGAAAGGATCTCATCTCCACCCACTGATGAGGCCTCAGCAGCTTCTATATTGGTGATCTCTGGCCCACAGAACATGAAGCATTTTGGGGGGAAGAGGGTAGGGATGGTTTGTAACAACAAAACTGACACAAGGGGATTCAAAGCAGCAGAACATCCAAGACAGTGTTTAAACACTGAGAGCTGTTACAGAGCAGCATTTCTGTTAAGATGCTGTTAGCAACCATGACCCACCATAGCCACCCACGCCTTGCATCAGCTGCCCCAGTTTTGGCATTTGGTACCACAGCTCCCATTTGCAGCAACAGCTGTGCCTGCTCTGAGTTGCCATAAAAGTTGCTCCACATGGAAAGAAAAGGTAGAATGAATCCCTAAACCACCAAAGGCTTCAACAGCAAAGAAATAAAATGCTGTGGAGTGGGGAGTGCCAAAAATCCATCAAACACAGGTTAGCTATCTTGTCAGTGGTGCTAAATAGATGTATATGGACATGCTCAGTCAGGCAAAGATAGCACTGTGGGGAGCTCAATGAGTAAGGAGGAGGGAGGCAGCTCCCCTTCCAGATGGGATAAATCAGCATCTGTTTTGTTCCCTGCTTCAAAAGCCTAAATGCATCTTTTCACAAAAAAAAAAAAAATCAATAAAAAAAAATCAGAGGCAGAGGATATACTGAAAGGCAGCAGGACTTGTTAATCAGACAGCAATGCCTTCAGACACAAAAGGCCCAGTAATCCTTCATGAGTTGGGCAACCTCACTCATCTTTGTTCTTGCATTTTGTGGATGCACCCCTTTATTTATAAAAGCAACTAATTAGTTATGCACACTTCTTGGAAATCGTCACTAGTCAGTAAGAGTGCAAAATTTAGTAGACCCCCTTGACTCCTGTTATTTCTGCTTTACAATTTCACAGCAGCATTTCTATTCCATGAGTCGCCAATGATCCGCTCTGCCCGGCAAAATAAAAAAGCATTAACAGCTGCTGTGTCTGAAGCAGCCCCGTACGGCAGCTGCTGCCACTCACTGCATGACTCACATCCCAGAAGCAAAGCACGAAGCCCAGCTCAGCCCAGCAGTCACCACACAGCAGAAGGGCAAGGGCAGCTCGCAGCCATGCAAGTCAAGTTCATTGCCACCTAGAACTCACCCCCAAACCTCTGTTCTGCTGGAGACTTACATGTAGCAGTAACAGACATCACAAAAGACATTTGCACCAAATTTAGTTCACAAAGCTATCCAGCTTGGGAATTAAACACCTCCCCTGTCCTACAAAAGCTGACCATGAGCACTAACCATACATCACCCAAAATCCCAGGGCACAGGAGAACTGACATCAAGAAACGGTGAATTTAAGTGTGACTAGTTATCTGGATTCTGTTGCTCTCTGGCCTTGGGCGCAGCTTTGAAGTGACCTTCATTGTGCCACTCCCAAACACACCCACATCTTGGAAAAAATATTCCAAGACAATTGCTTTATTTAAAACCACATTTTAAAAGCGAGCAAACAAATGAAAAAACAACTAGCACACACAAATAAGCGCCCAATAGCCAACAAAACACACTCACCAAGATCTCATGCAAGCACAACTGTTTGACACTGAAGTCTCCTGAAACCAGAGAAGCAGCATTCTTAAGGTTACTATCAGAATATTAGCAGCAACTTCAGAATCTTTCTCCCACAAAAGCAAATGCCCAAGGCAGAAAAGCACGCACTGAAAGCAATTGCATAGCCCCACAAAGACTCACTCAGCCTCCTGCATCAGCAGGGCAATGCTCAGGCAGGAAGGCCACATCAGCCAGGCCAAATAGTTAAATTGGGCACTGAAGTCCAATACTGCATGTATGTTCCCATCCTGTGCTTGCTTTCTTCTTTAAATGTCCATGTCTGAAAACAAGCTTAGCTCATAGAAATACAGAAGAAATAAAGTCTTTTAATAGAGCTAGTGCTGTATCACCTGATATAGACCAAAAGTTAATGTTTCCTTTAATTTCTTAAAAAACTAAACAACTTATTATTCAGGTAAATAAGAAGAGGACCAAAATTAGACACTTGAAATACACAAAATTATGCCTTATTCTCAAAATAAATGATTCAATTGTTTAAGATAGCACCCATTCAAATATATTTCCTGGAGGCAAAACATCCCAGTACCATCATTCTTTCTGAAAGCAGCATTCATCTTATTTGCCCCTTTTGGAACAGAGATTTGATAGAAAGAACAGATAATAAAAAGTATTCATTTAAATTTCTTAATTCACTTCATTACTCAGCCTTTCCTGACACATCTTGTGGCTCAATCCTGGGTCAGGATTTGTAAGCAGCTGTCAGCTGGATACCAACCATGTGGTATTGTGGCCACTTGCTCAGTGGCCACAAATGGGAGGAGGACAGCTGATGTCCACAGGTTTGGCTTCCCTTTGACTGGGAAGTTCCTGTAACAAAAAAAAAAAAACCCCAAACAAACAAAAACAAAACAAAAAAAGTTTATGCATCTGAAGTCCTATTTTCTAATTTGTAATAAGTCCCAGCTTCAGTCATTATTACTTACCACTAATTATTATTCTTTGAGCTGAAAAAGAAAAAACTCACAGGAAATAAAACACGTAGTGGACAACATGATACAAAAGTCACCAGATCTACGGACAAGTGAAAGAGACATTCATTGTTACC
The DNA here is from genome assembly GCA_024611195.1 of Ceyx melanurus. NCBI lineage: Eukaryota > Metazoa > Chordata > Aves > Coraciiformes > Alcedinidae > Ceyx > Ceyx melanurus. The sequence continues at coordinate 8,651 of JANHGL010009940.1, read as the reverse complement.
TACCTCCCCCTAGAAATAATCGGGTCTTGCAACTGAAGTATTACTTTAGGACTGACCAAATACAATAGAAGCAAAAGTTTTGTGACCTGTGGATTTATGAAAACTCATTTTCCTTAATTCAGATTTAAATGTCTTTAAAAAAATAAACGTTAGCATTTTTTGAAAAAGAACTAGAGCAGACAAAGCTAACTCATGAGGAAAGCTGTGACCAAGCCCATCTTCTGGCAATATTGACTGATAGAAGACACAACTGTTCTCAAATGTTCCTGAAACATAATGAAAATGCCAGCTAAAAGACTGAGTTATTTCACAGCAAGACTGGAGGGGAAAATATTGGAAGATTTATACACATCTGGAGGTAACTGGTAGAAAGCAGTCTGCAGAAGGTGCAAATTTCATCTTTCCAGCTATTCATCACCTTAAAAGACACTTGCTTTGGGCAGAGAGATATATTACAAATTTGTTACTGATTCTTCTTGAAAGACAATGAGAGAATTTCATTTTCCAAACACCAATAAAAGCAGTGCTGCTCTCTGCACACCAATGCTAAATGCATGTAGCGTGTACAACTCAGGGTTTTGGTATGTATTAAAAATGTAATATTGAGAGAGTATTAAAAAAAAACCAACACATTTCTCAGCTCTCTTCTTCCATAGCCTTGTCAGAAATATCAGCTATTTTAACTTCCAATTTACTTGCTTGTAGAATGATGAGTGTTTTAGTTTAGAAAAACACAACTTAAGTTTTTCCAGGGATTTTGTGTAGATTAAGTGCCTACTATGATAAGTAGAAGCTGAGAAATACAAAGGTGAAGGCAATTTATCATCTTAACATCAGAAGTCACAAAACAACTTTAAAAGGTAAATAACGCCCCAATCATACAGCAAACACTAGACAGCTCATAAGGAGAGGAGACACTTGGTTTAGTCACTTGGAATTTTACCAGATTTTTAAGCACCACTAAGGAAAAGGATCTTGTTCACCACTAAATTGAGATGATCTGGATAGTAAAATTAATTTTTTTAAATCACAGGCTGCTCTGACAACATCTGCACCGGTGCAGACTGTTCTACATCTGTATGTTTATTTTTCACTGCTTCTGATGATCGCAAACAAATCTTAGATAAGGCAAAGTTCATTTTGCTGCCTCTACTTCTTTCCTGCAGGTCTCAGTGAAGGGCAATAAGCAAAGACCCCACCACACTTCAGGACTTTCTCTCCATAAAGGGGCCGATGGAGCAGATAGGATCACCATTGTCCCCATGACTGTTGCATTCACACTCTTGAACTGGGGAGTTTTTTAATTCTTAAAATAATTTGTACAATGTCTTAGTGGTCAAGATAGATTTTTCTCCTGCTAGTCAGAAATAGGTGATAACAAATAGCTTGTAGTTTTCATGGACTTGTATTTAATAAATAGTTCTCTTAAAAAAGAAAAAAAATATCCTGGCTACTGTTTTGGTATACTTAAAGCCGCAATGATTTTTGTGGTCATATTAGAATAACACATTCTTATTTCAACCTCTTTTAAATCCACTCCTTCACTGGAGTTTGGAATATAACTTCCAAATTCAAAATACCATTTTTAGTTAAAAAAAAAATCAAACTATTAATAAAATACTTAGAGGAAAACAAAGTTTGATGCTTTAGAGAACCCATAAGTGATACTGATGGCCTGACAGTGTCTTTAAGTGGAAAGAGCTGCACTGCCCATGCTACCATTGCCTACAACACTAATGAGGGTCACTTTGGCTTTTTCATCTCAAGATGCAACCCCTCAACTCCTTCCCCTGCTAATTAGACAATCAGACTGAAGTTGCATCCTAGGTTTCTAATGCTGGCTGGAAAGCAGGTAGCGATGAGTACTGCTGAATGCCAGAAAGAAAAAGCACAGAGTATTTAGCCTGTAAGTAAACCAAGACCAAGCACAGGCTGGTGAAATCCCCATATTAAAGGCCACACCTCCAATCCTGCTGCCATATAAGTCAACATGATTACCTGCCTACAATGACATGAATTCTCTAATTGAATGTCCCTATTCAAAGCATTTAATAACACAAAGTTTTGGCCATCATCACTGATACAGTGACCATCGCACCACCTGCATGATCCAAATCAGTTGAATGCTCCATATCAGTTTGGAACACTCCTAGAACAGGGTGCTTTGCCTTGGAAATAAGTCCACATAGCCTAGAAACAGCTGAATAACTAGCTGTTTGTTTCAGGCATTTGTTCTGACCTAATTATTTTTAAATGAGCCTAGAGAGGCTTGGGGTACTTCCCCCTCCCCTCTGTCCAGGTAGTACTTAAAATGCTTAAACCATATTTCTATACCAGTGATTTCTATATGCTTCTCAAAATATTATCATCATATAAAGTGAAGGGTAGGATATTAAGTATCATTTGAGTGCTCCGATAATTTTTAAAGCAGAGATTAAGGGACAAATCACTGATCACTGGTGACCTCTGAGGTCACTGAACAGATGGGTCCATCTGCAAGGTGTATTCCATGGCCCAGTGAGTCCTGAGGATTAAAAAGAATGGAGGCAGTAAAAAATGCATACTAGGGTATTTAGTTGTAGAACTCCTTAAGTGACACATCAGTTCATCCAGGGATTCCAGTGAGGATTTATTTGATCAAAGAACAAAACTGCTTCTTAATAAATTGCTTTCCTTGTTCTTACTCTAAAAATAGCTCCTGCTAATGCTCAGCTTTTATCTGCACTTGTAACACTCTGATATTGGGTGAGGCCCCCAACTTTCAGACTAACCAGGGCCAACCTGGCTGCTTTCCAGGCCTCCAGAATCATTGGCACAAAAGATTTCCTCCATACAGCTTACAAGGCATAAATAAAAGCAGCCAGAGACAACAAAGATTGAGGTGCAGGTACTTTTTCCTCAGTACGAAGCTAAAACAGCACTTCTCAGTCATGAGAGATAGTTGGACAACTTAATGGACTAAGAAAAGTCGCAGAAGCAAGAGCCTGTCTGTCTGCTGGTGGAAGTAGGTAGAGAATGTAGGAGAAGACAAAGGAGGAAAGGAATAGACAAAGTGAGATAGTGCTGGAGGAGAGGCTGGGAAAGGTAAATACTTGCCAAGGAAAGGAAAAAGGCCAAAAGCATTTTGATGTATATAAGGTCCTTTTGAAAAAGGATACCTTCTCCCCACAAAAAGTTTAGCAACTACACAACACTTCTGCCTTCTTATGGGGATCATCATTGCCCTGCAGTGCCTCATTTTTCTAGAGCACAGAACCCCCAGCAACAGAGCAGGGTGAGGAGACTGTGCCTGCTGCTCCACAGCAGCACAGGGCACACCGAGGGTTCCCAGGGGCTCAAGCCCTTTGAGGATTTGAAAATCAATTCTACTCTTCTCCATTCCTCCACCACCAGAAAACCTTGAGAACTTAATTATAAATCCTTTCTCCCACCAAAAAAAAAAAAAAAAAAGACTGTTATTCCCAATATCATATAAAATCTGTAGTAAACTCTGTGGCATCTCTTCTATTTCCAAATGAATCTGCCTTATTAAAAAGTAATGAGCTATTAATTAACTTTGTACTCACACAAAGCTGTTTAATTCTCAATCCAATTAACAGCAATCTGCTAAAGGATTCTAATGATTATTTTAAATTTGCTAAGTGAAACATCTCAAAGCCTTTCATAATAAGATATTTATAAAATGGCTTGGGCAGGATCTCGCTCATATTTTAATTCAATAACATTTTTATAATACTTCAACATCTCTCTACAACATTATCTTTGGCAACATATATCATTAGATTCAAAGCAAGATTGAACAACTAAAACTGCTTAAGTTGTTTAGGAAGGATTATTTCGGTTTTGGCTTTCCCAGTCATATCAACATAGGCATAGAGGGTTCCAAATCTTCATGTACAGTTTCTGTTCAGATAAATCTCACAGGGACTTCATATGAGTATTTGCTTTGCAAAAACTTCAGCAGTAGGCTGTTTACCACCTCTTCAAAGGCATTGAAGTTTCCTGTCTGCACAGAGGAGCACACTCCACAGCCCAGGGTGGGGCTTATCTCATTGAATTATGTGAGGCTATATCCACAATGGCTTCTAAAGAGAAATATGGGCTGTTCTTACTGTTTCTGGTTGGCCAAGACAGATGATGTGGATATGATTTTGGCACCTGAGGGGGTTCCAAACCCCCAAACATACTTCTAGAAGCTTTTCTTGTTGTACTTGATCTCCCTCACCAGCTTGATTTCAAGGGAAGCCTTAGCTTTCCTTGTTGCGTCCCTGCATCCTTTGACAACCTCCCTATATTCTTCCCAGGTGGCCTGTCCCTCTTTCCATTTTTTATATATTTCCCTCTTCAACTTAAGTTTTACCAAGAGTTCCCTGCTCAACCATGCAGGTCTCCTAATTGTCTTACTAGATTTCCTGTTCTTTGGGATACACTTATACTGAGATTAATTCTCTCCACAGCTGCAGCAAAAGTATTCAACATCTGGGAAGCTGAAGCTTTTTATTCTCATTATTGTACATTTTTTCCCTCAAGCATGGGAAGAATACACTCAGCTCAAAACGTGGAAAGGAAATACAGAAAGACAACCCCCACTTTCAAATGAAAGAAACATAATACCACACATCACAACTGCGTGTATGGCTCCCAATAATTAATTGCCACTGCCTACCTGAAATTAAAACTGCCAGAAAACCTGCCAATCAATATCCAATTCCAAGTGATTCTACTGTGTGCTGCATCACATGGGTCCCAGATACCCAATTTCCATCTTGTGTTCAAAACACTGAAAGTCAATCCATAATTTACCTTTGTACATGTTAACCTACATCACATCAAAACCCATGTAAATTTAGCACCCAAACCTGAAGTGGTGTAACCTGTGACATATTAACACTGACACACATCTAGAGTTGTGGCCACAGTGTCACAGCAGTGCAAGGATGCGTGGAAGGGGCACCAAAGCACCATAGAACATGGTGGGGGGCAGGGGTGGTATTTTTTCTTTTAATACAATTCCTCTAACACTAACATTTGGTCAATGTCATAACTTTTTGTCCCCACATAGATACAGGGGCCTGCTGCTAATTCCTAAAGGCATATCACTTGGATCTTACCTATTCCCATGATGATCTTGGATTTCCCCACTTGAAACACACTGGAATCACATGCAACATCTGTCCCACAGGTTTGATAACCCTTTAGGGAACTGAGACTCAGAAAGGGTCCACCACCCAGACTTTAAACAGAATTGAGTCTAAAAACAACTAACAAGCAAACAAACAAACACCAGGTGCATCAGCAAGTTCCAATTAAAGTCAGCTCTCTTCTCTGTATGTCTATGCCAAAGACACTAGGGGAGAAAGATAAATTTTCCTGATTTTATATATTTAAGTAGTTCCCAAAACAGTTGTCTGAATTTGCTTGCTAAAGCTTTTGCAGTGTCCACTGTAGCAAACTAAATCAGATGCTGTTTTTTACTTTGCTGTGATCATCTAACACTTTGAATTCTCATGTGGCATCATGCAGGACAACTATATGATGTTGAGCAAAGACTATTCATCTTCCTGACTGATGATCATCATAATCATCTTTGGGTTTTATTTTCTCTCTCTCTCTGATAGACAGTTCATTCTGCATGGCTCCAATGTTCATTTGCATGCTTCAGAGCCTCCTGCTTCAGAGGGGACACATGCTGTTGTTTGATGACAAACTATCTGCCTTTGATTGAGGCTGAGGGCATTTCACATTATTTTATTATCTAATGCATGTACACACAGTGTACTTTAACTGCTTCATCCATACAGTTATTTTACAAATCAATGCTGTGCCTCTCTCTGAATCAGAAGAGCTATCTGAAATTGACCTGTTCATATTTCTTTTTCTATTGATCAAATCATCTCCATCATCATCAAGTTTTCTTTAGCACAGTGCATGTTCACATTATGGAATTTTCCATGTTCAGTGTAGTGACAAGTGCTATTAACCTGACCTAAAGCAATAAAAGTTAAGCTTCCTGAATATTTTGTACATAAACCTTGGACACACACATCCTTCCACTTAAAAATGGCTTCTAGTGCAGCCTCTGCCTATTTAGGTTGAACAAATACTGCAGTTGACAATACTTCCCCAATCTCATTGGATGGTCAGTGAACTCTCTCTCAAGCACAGCAGTTAGAATATCTAGTTTCTAAAATTCAGGATCTGAAACCATATATGAAGGTGCTTTATGCTTTTATGAAGCACAGAGGAGGCTAAGAACCATTTTCACGTCCTGCTTTACAAAAGAACTTTATTTGAAAACAACTCCTGAACTAGTATTTTCAGTGAGCTAAACAACAAAACCACAAAAGCAACCCCCACCTTTAGCTTCCTGCGTAAAAGTTACTTAGAAAATTGGTTTTCTTTTTCCTCAAATTCTGTTATATACATTTTTATTTTTTTTTACTAGAGAATGACACAGCAGTAATTAAATAGGTTCGTAGTGTATTAAGGTATTAATACTTGTCATGCAACATCTGGGCTCTTACACATCCCTTCTACAAGAGAAGAAACAACTGTGCCCTGTGATGAAATGGAATTTGTACAATCAGCTCTCAGACTTCAGGCATAGAAAATGCATTCCTTCTGAAAAGAATACACATTAAATGCATTCCTTCTTCCTTGACAGAATTTAGCTGAGCCTTGACTGCACAAAAATGCTGGAAATCTGAGTTTCATACAGTTCCAGCTAAAACTCTCAGCACAGTTGTACAAGTTCTACAGAAGTTGATGTTCACAGAAGGAGCAAGTCTGTCCTGACCTAGGCTGGGTCATGCACAAATAGCACGTCCAAAACATTGTGCTATGCATGGGTGTTCTACTTAAACATGTGGCAAAGGGGCTGTTCAACGTATCTGAATTTCTAAAACACATATTATGCACATAATGTGTGTATAATATATATGATCAAAGAGTCGTGCAACTCACTAAAGCTACTGATCTGACCAGTGTGCAGAGTATCTGGAAAGACACAGATTATGTTCAAACCACCTCAAATTCTACTACAGGGGCTCCTGATGAATTGCAAGAGAAAGAAATTGGTCCTAAAAAAAGTCCTAAAAATCAGAGGAAGCACTTTACACCGAAGGATCTTTAAAAACCATATAATATTATTTTCTTTGGATAAAGTTTACATATTCATGCTCAGTCCTACTGAAATTCCAAAAAGCTGATCTTAAGAGTTCAATAACCCTAAAATTTTGATTAGGGTTTAAGCTATTTATTGGAGCAAATAGCCTCTGACATAACAGCACAATGTAGATCCAAGAGTGTTACAGCTAAAAGTCTGCAGTAGAAACCTTAGGGGTTTTTTTTAAACTCTTGTCTTTTTGAGCCATGGAAGTTATTACAGAATCTGAAATAGACGATTTATATAGATGCATCTCATTTTATTTTCCTGTCTTTCCTGATCCATACACAAACATCAACAGCCGAGGTTTCAGTGCAGGATAGAAGGGTTTTACTAGATTTGAGACACTGTCAAATCAGCAGATCGTTAATTTTTCTATTTACTGTGTTGTTCATTTCAAGAAAGGGTTTACAAAATTTGTAGTGTTAAAACTCACACCCTATTAAAATACAGATGGGGCAGAGGTGAAGTAGTTGCTAACACCACACAGCAACAATTTAGAGCAAGGACTGAGAAAGATAATAAAATGACACTTCTGACTTAAAGAAATAAAAGGTAGAATAGTACTATTTAGCCTGTTCAACTTTTTTGTGAGCATCAAACAACGCAGCACTACTAATTTTTTAGAAAACTGGGCACAGAAAGTTCACAATAGTGCAGAATCATTACAAATTAGATTACTGATGCATGAAATACAGCATGGCTGGCTGGAATCAGGTGAACAAAGCAATAAGACCAAAAACTAACAAAAACACCTTTTGAGGGCTAGGCACCTTGCACCTGGAACTTTGTGACAACTTAGTCTTTTTGTTTTGTGTGTGTGTGTGTGTGTGTGTGTGTGTGTGTGTGTGTGTGTGTGTGAGTGGTTGTTTTTGGTGGGGTATTTTTGTTAGGTTTTTTTTGTGGGCTTTTTTTTTTAGTGCAGAATTGCTGTCAGTTATAAAATAAGCAATCTGTTCTCCTTGAAACAAAAGAAAATCCAAGTCCAATTTGTGCAGCTTTAGCTTCTCCACATTAGAAGACAATTCAAAACCATCTCAGCAGCAGCTTGAATTCACATGCTCAAAGCCTGAGGATGCCATCTGCAGCCCTACATTTACATTTAACATGAAACCATGCTTCTGGCAAGCTTCATTCACTGCCTACAAAGCCCCAGTCTCCTACTTAGCAGCATTTCCTACTCCACTCTTCCAACATCCACATGTTAACTCCTAAACTAAAAGGACATCTGCTCTTGAACGTTCATGAAAGTGCCATCAAAATTAAAGATGTATCACACAGTACTTGACAGATTTACTGGAGAGAGTCCAGCACAGGGCACCAAGATGAATAAGGGAGTGGAGCATCTCCCTTATGATGAGAGGCTGAGAGAGCTGGGGCTCTTTAGCCTGGAGAAGAGGGGGGACCTGGACTGAGGGGGGACCTCATCAATGTCTATAAATATGTTAAAGGTGAGTGTAGGGAGGATAGAGCCAGACTCTTCTCA
>JANHGL010009939.1:0-11802 GCA_024611195.1 Ceyx melanurus | reverse complement strand
CCTTAATGTCATATAATTTCCTACTTTCTGAAATCCTGGACTGTGCCAAGAAAAAGTGAACACAGCGTCATTTCTGCGATTTATAAAGAAGTAACATCGTATCACAAAGTTTCAGACAGAATTTGTAGAAATATCTTTATCTTTTAATAATATTGTCACTATCTTTTTCATATGCTTCCATCACATTTTGTACAAAAAGTTCAATGTCTTTGAGAGGTTATCTTAATTTCAGGATTAGCCTTAAAGGTGTCAACAAGGTTAGTGTTTGTATATTTTATTACTTCTGTAATGCAGCACTATATTTGGAAAATATTTCACAAATTTTGAATTATTATTGTCCACAGCTTCTGTTCGGCTACTTTACATTTTACAGAGTAAATGCAATCTTAGATATCAACGAGTAGCAAACTACATATATATACATATATATATATATATATATATATACACTTATGCAATGGAATAACTGTCTTCCTATGGAAGGGTTTCTACACAGGCCTGAAATACAAAGAAAGCCTGACTAGTACAACTTTTTTTTTAACGAAAGTGCAATACCTCCCTCCCCCAAATACAACAATCTGGAACCATCTTTCTATAATAATAGAAAATGACAGTAATAGAGAAATGATGTATACTGTACTGAATACTTAATTCAAGCATAAAGTGGTACAAAACATATGTTTGTGGACTTACATTGTCTCCTGTACTGTGTTTCAGTAACACTAAAGGTGTTCTTTACATGGATAAGAAACAACAATTCAAACCACATCACCTGCTGTGCATGGGGCAAGTCTTGTAGCTGTGGTTATTCACCCATTTAAGAAATAAAAAGTATCTGAAAAGGCTGTTGCAGGAATACAAAGACTTTTGGGATTGCCAAAACTGCACAATATAGGAAAAGTTAAAGCAAAAAAACCACCTTTTATTTAATCAGGCCGATGAGACTTCCATCCTGTGATGATGTGGACATTCTGTGTTCTGAATTGAGATGGGGAAGGTGGAATTCACAACTGAAATGAGAAAAGAATCCACTCAGAAACACTAGAACATCTATAAATGCACTTCAGCACTAAAGAATTCAGTTGGGTATTCGCAGCTTCTGAGTTATTAACATAAAAGTTACAGCAACATAGGAAGCATGACATATTATCTTCTATTTCCATGTGGAGAAGACACAAAACAGCTGACTTCCAAATAGGAAGCATTATTTCTTTATTAAAAAAAAAAAAAAAAAAAGAAAAAAAAAAGAAGAGAGAGACGGTTTTTGTTAACAACTTTTGACCAGATTTATTGATTATGCTTTGGCATTGGGAACCTAAGATTGAGAATTGTGTATGGAGCCAGACTGCATTATGTTCTTGGCAGACGTACTAGAGCTGTTATGGCAGGAAAAACAGATGGATTGCTGACAACTGGATTTCAAATGAGTTGTAGGACTTACATGAATATTTCTATTCACTACCCAAAATCCATTTTTTTCACTCTTGTGAGATAATGGAAAATTCCATCATTCCAAGTGCTCCACAATGAGACAAATCAGAAGTTACAGAAAACCTCATACAAAGATGCCCCCTTGCCTTGTGTACTTGTGACAACCCAGCTCTACTTAAAAAAAAAAAAGTCTTCATCTTATTCGATCTGTCTGTTTAATCAAGAGAAAACATGGTCAGCAATTTGGTCTGTCCTAAACCAGTTTAGAAGGAAATAGCTTGCTATGTAAGACACAATGAAGAGGTATGAAGATCAGCTGCAGTTCCTACTGAAATCGCAGAAATTGTGGGAGCTTAAAGCATCTTGAAAAATATGATGAGTTTTATGGATATCTGAACTACAGACCTCTGTGACTGACTTTAAACAGTCTTTTTTTTAAAAAAATTTTTACAGTACTGGTGCCTCATTTCTTTAAATAGAACATTCAGAACCTCTTCAAGCACTTGAAGATATGTAAAAAAAAAAAAAGTATGACATTAGGCAGGAAACCTTGCAAACAACATTTTCAAAGCTCTGAATGGGTTTGTTTTTTTTAACCCGTGCAAATCTTACTGTATTTTTTACTTACTTTACACAGTTTAAGTCTTTCATGATGGTTGACTCCCAGAAAAGTATGTCAGTTTCCTTTCCAGATTAATATTTACATAAAACTCTTACAAGCATAATTATTTAAACAGACTTCCTACTATACCTGTAGTTAGCTGGTAATACCAACAAATACAATATAAAAAGGTTTATTAAAAGTGATAAAAAGTTTGATAGGAAAATATGTTGGAAGAGGTGGACAGGATCTGTAATTGCCAAACTTTCCTTTAAAGTGAACACTTTTCCCTTTAATTTAATGGATGACTGGAATTTTCAGTCTGAAAATATATCCAATGCTCCATGAAATTTACTTGTCTATAAAATGTCCTCTCCTGTTAACATGAACAAATAGATCTTCACTATACTTGGTTGCATATAATTAAATGAGAATTAATTTTGGTCTTATGCTTTGGCCTCCAAAGGAGAAAATATGTAACAGTGCCTTTTTAGCAAGGAAAAATGCACATTTTTATGCATTGACCTTTCTTAGTCACTTTAGTAAGTTTTCTTTTTCCCTTTTCATGATGTACTTCAGCAATAACCCCAGAAAAATAGAAGCACTGTAGACACCTATTAGGATACTGAGCCAGAAGCTGGATGCTATTCTTTGTTACTAGCACTTCACAAATTTAAGCAAGAACTTAAGTTAATGAAGGCAATGAATCCAATAAGTTCTGTTGTGACAGAGAATGAAATCACCTATCTAGAAACCTACTAATTAGAGTTGTCAAAATATGTTGAAAACTTCTTTTGCCAAGCAAGTGAGAGTGGTTCTATCTTTTTGTGAGGCTATCACAACTACAGGGCTAAGGACAAAGACTTCATAAAACAAGCCAGACTGACATACTTGGAGAATTAGAATCTTTTGCAAATACATTTTACCTATGCTTTGGAGGGTGGAAAAGTGAAATTTAAGTAAGAAGAATACTATTCTTTAAGAGTTAAATCAATGCAGTCTGCCAGGATGTCAACGCCATCATGGGGTTCCCAATTCCTCCTTGATTTCTTAACGTCTCACTTAGTTCCTGCTGTGTATTTCATTGAACCCTGAAGGGTGAAAAGATTCTGAGGCAGGTAAAAGAAAGACATGTTTTTTAATTCATTTTATTGTCTGGTGTTCTTCGTCGGGAAAGATCTCAACTTTCAAGTTAAACATAGGTGAACAATTTACCTTAGACTAACACATATTAGAGTTAAAATCAACACATTAGAATTTCTGGAGCAAAATTCCACCGGGATACTAATGTCACATGATGTCAAATAAAATCAGTGCTTTGAAATCCTTTGCACTGAGAATCTAAAAATGCATCCACTAGTGCATCACATATTGTGTTCACACTGGTGGCCAAAGGTCTGTTGCATGAACAACAATCTGAGAAAAGAACACAGGCCCTTCTTGCTATGAAAACTAAACTACTATCGGTATGTCTGATTTTAGGTAGAATCTGCCAAGAGTAAAACCCAATACTGTTATGTAGAGACTTGAACACATATAGGACAAAAGCCTAAGACTGGGAAGTTCTTGGGTCTACAGGTGTCATTGTTGCGCAGATGTGCAAAACATGTAGCAAAGTTCAACTGCAGTTTTTTACAGAAGATCATATTATATAGCATTGTCCCAGCATCATGAACTATGTAATGAAGAAGCCAGAGAATTAATGGTGATTAAACAAGCTACCACATTTTAGTTTTAGATGAGGGACAGCATACATAGTTTTCCACATGGACAAGTTAAATTTCTGCAAAAATTGTAGCCCTGGAAGTACATTCCAAATGTGGAGGATAAAAGAAAAAAAAAATAAAATTGATTTGTTTTGGTGGTTGTGTTGGTTTGTTTTTTGCTTGTTTGTTTTTTTCAAATAGAGAATACTGTTGTTTGCAATATTTATCTTATTTTTGAAATTTTAGTTAGAAACAGACTTTTGGGGGAAGAAAATTTTCTTGCTACCCAGACAAGGACATAATTAATTAATTCTATCATTAATTATTTAAATCATTAAATACTGTTTTGTATTTTCTAAGACCCTTGACTACCCCTTATTTTTGCTTGTAGTATTAATCCCAGCTACTTCAATGGTGGCACTCCTTCCTTTCTTATGGCATACCTTCTTTCATATATTCTACTTGAAGCACAGTGACAACAAAAGACTAAGCAACAGCCACATGGAATGAAGAGTTATAATTAATCCCACAAAACACAATAGGAAATATAGTGGTTTTGCAAATGTATGATGTGTAGAACAGAACTCTAATGTCTTTAGCCAACAGAGCTTTAAAGCTGTATAAAGTATTTAAATAGCCACCCTTTACCTGATGTGAAAATTCCTAATTGCTGATCTGATTAAAATACCTATCACTCTGTACATATTTCAGCTCAGCTGTTTTACTTCAGAAGCCAGTAACAAGTCAATCAATATAAAAAGCACTGTACATGTATTTTGCCCAGTCAGTCCCATTTTTCTACTTCCTTTGCACTTTCTATATTGTCAGTATTGTCTGAATTGACAGAATCAGGGCAGAGAGCTCCTGAGGTAAAGCTAAACAGCAAATATTCACTGACACATGAACATTAGAGTATGTTGATTACTATATGGTCTTTGCAAAATAAGAAATGCATATTGTACCATTATTTTTTTTTCCTCCATTTTTTCTTTTTTAATCTGTATGGAAGACATTTGACAGCAAAAAATACTGAATACACCATAATTCATATTATATTAAATTTTCTGATCACTGGTCCATGTTTTTATCTTGCTGTCCTCTACTGTTCTTTTTCATTTGTTTTGTACCCTGGAACATAAAAGTTACAAAGAATGACCTCTTTATACGTATGAACTCTTAACCAGTCATTTTCCAGCCTTAAGGAAAAAAAATCTTGCTACTAGCACACCTATTTCTCAAAAACACAAGTTCCATCAGATGATATTTTCCTCTTCAAACTTTTCTCTTGCATCGTACTTTACAGCTAGGGTAATATCAGGATAATAACAAGCTAATTTTGTGACTCATGAATCTTTTCCTTAGGAAGAACTAAATAGGGTTTTTCATTTAACTTAGTGAGGGGCACAAATTGATGCCCATTTTTATTATTCACATTTTTTTTTGCTAATTTTAAACTGAAAGCTGTAGGGCACATGGAATGAAATAACACTGCCATGTTTACCCACTCATTCCTATTCCAAGTTCATGTCATTTTATCCCACCAGTTAACCTATCAGTATTTACATGACCACAGATGTTAAAGAGTTTAAAATACATTACGGAAGTATTTTCTGTCGTTGCCTTTCTATCTGAAAGTGACATACTGATGCTCTATTCAGATGTTACACACTCTCAGTTTCATCTCTAAGACAATTACATAGAAAATAGGTTGAAACAACCCCATACAACAGCTTCACTGGAATAACAAAGGGAGAAACAAACAGCATTTCTACAATGACACACGAGGATCCATAAAAATCTGCCAAGAGAAACCATAAAAAAGAGAACAAAATCAATTAAGAATATGAAGAATTCTTTAAAACTAAAGAATTTAGATCTGAGCTCTACCTGTATCGATTTCCAATCTCTTGGACTTCTATAGAAAACACATATTATCAGTACCTTGTAACCTCCTTCCTTTCAGGACCCTTTACCATTAGGTGTGTTACTATTTAAATTTAGATAAAGAGTTTTGATTGCTACTAAGAAAACTACTGACATATCTGAAAAAAAAAAAAAAAAAAGGTGACTTTGGTCTGTTGACAGTTTCAAAATTCCATGTATTCTCAGGCAGTTTATAGGAGCAAAGTGTGCCAGAAAAGGCAGAGACAGTGCTAAAGACATAGGCAGAGGCAAACTGCTCCTTCTTTATGTCAACAGGTGCCAATGAATTGAAAGTCAAGAACCTGTTTAATTTAAAAGCATTGTAAAAAAAATGGAGATCATCTTTATTAACTTCAGTGAAAAAAAAAAGCCTTGAAATTTTAAAAATAAGAAAAAAATTAAAACCTAACCAATAAACCAAATAAAGACCACTCTTGAACTTGTTTTGAAGGAAACTTTCATGTTTCTCAGAAATTTTAATTGTAATTAAAATATTTACAAATTTCTTCAGAAACTTGACCTTAGGTATCACTCCATCCTTCACTTGAAAAAAGGAAATATTGCATTCTTACTTCAGGTTCAGTGAGATAAGCCAAAGGGGTAGGGGCATCAGGGCTCCCTGCATCTGTCAAGGCAGTGTATGATAGCCAGGGCCCATCCTGCTTACCAATTTTATCTTGTATCAATGAATTGTGGGAGAAGAACTCAGAATATAAGACACTTCTTTTTCCCTGTCTCTGAAGTGGAGAGCTATTCAATGACAACAACAGTGCAGACATAGATTAATCTAACTTAGAAAGGCAGTTTTGACTCATTGCTTGTTTGTTGAAAATAGCACCTTCTGTAATTGACTCAGAATACCTAAGTGCAGATATAATAGCAAGTCAGACCTAACACAGCATATTAGAAATAAAATTACCCACCAAACATTCCCTAACTCTTTATTAATTTAGAATAAAATTGATTTCTCTGAAGAATACTTCTCTTTTAGAATAAAATTGCTGTGATGTTGGTGTGAATGACTCCTGCAAAATGAAAAAGAAAAAAGAAATCCACACACCTAAGCTGGTGCAAGTTCTGTGGAAGCACTGATCTCTATACTAAAGGCCAGAGGGTGACAGAGCACTGAAACAGGCTGCCCAGAAAGGCTGTGGAGTTTCCTTCTCTGGAGACTTTCAAAACCTGCCTGGATGCATTCCTGTGCAACCTGCTCTAGGCAAACCTGCTCTGTCAGGGGTGTTGGACTAGATGATCTCAGAGGTCCCTTCCAACCCCTACCATTCTGTGATTTCCTTTGTGAAACTAAATGCCAAAAGGAAGAATACAGTAGGTGGCACATGGAAGTTTCCTCCAAGGAGCAGCAAAAAAACATTGTTGAGAAACACAAAGATTAAATTAGGATAAGGACAATTAGAATAAAGATTGACTTCTGTGAATACACCCATAACAGAAGAAGACCAAGTAAAAAACATCAAGTTTCTGATAAATGGACAGGCAGACCTTGTGAAAAAAACACATATGGGAAAGACTGAGTCAGTGTATTTTTTGCCTTCTTTTTCACCAGTGTTCATGAAAGCTATCATCAATAGTCTCAGTTCAGAGAACATTAGGAAATTTGGCTGGCAAAACCAGCCAAAAGGAAGGATACACTATAATCAAGAACTAAAAACCTGTTTAAGTCCTTATCCCTGCTTCCTACTTACTTGCTTTAGGGCAGGTTTTAACTCATGGCCTTATTCAGGTCTTCTGTACTGTTCTCTGAATGCCCTGATACTGAGAAAAAAAGTTGATACTTCACAAAAACTAAATATCGATACTCACAAAAAAAAAAAATAAATTATCTAAAATACTTTTATTTTAAGCCATCTAAGAGATATCTTATTTTGCTGAGTACTGGTGTTTTGAGCTAAGAAGTCCTAAAGAGGTAAAGAAGGATAAACCAGAGATGGTTTATAATAGCTGCCTGAGTATGAATATGCATTGTTCTGGTGGACATAATCTAAAATCCCTTCTATGCTGAATCCTTACCTCTCTCATAGATCATAGGATTTTAAGTAGAATGTGTGGAAAAAACATAAATATATGAAACCTACAGATCATACCTGGCAAAATTGTATGCAAGATGTACATAACTGTCACAATTCCTGTTAGCAGTGTTTGTTTATATAAGTCTTCCCCAAATAATTCACGAAAGAAAAATGGATATTTGCATAAACTTGCAAGGACTGAGAAATTATTTTTTTTCTTACTGATTCTGTGGTTTAAATAGAGATGGTCATGATCACTGTGGTTAAAAAAAATATGTGTGCAGATTGTACATGTTCTGAGTGAGATTACTTTTTCTTCCCTGATATTGACCCTAAAAGAATCCCAATAAATATAGTGACCTACTGGGGTTTAGTTTAAATTCACTTAAACAAGACATCATTCCTATGGGCCCTGCTAGAACAGACAAGAGTATCTGATATTTAAAACATACTCTTGTGAATTTGTTTTAATTCAGAAACAGCATGTGGAGACCTTTTTATGAACTGTTGCTCCTTAGGAACCCAAAACTGTGAACTGAAAAATGAAATGTATAGATGGTGATCAGAACAATATGGTGAATATAGCTGCATTACTGTTACTCAGCAGAGGTCTCTATTAAAGACTAGCACTCATTAGGTATTTTGGAACATTAAACATTAATGTAGATGTATCATGAATAAATGGACAATGAGGAATAATCCTAATTTCACTCAATATGACCACAGTGCAGGTGCTTTGCAATTCTTGCACTACACAATTTGGCTGAAGGGGCAGTGTTGAGTTTACACAACTAACAGATTTTCTGGCTCATAGTTCATCAGCAAGTTCGGTAACAACTAGCACGTGCAGAATACTGGGGCTCTGGGGGGTGTGCAAGCGACTCAGCCTTGGTTTGTCAATCTATGGCCCTATCTATGCAGAGGTGACACATGGTGAACTGTGTATATAGCTCAGCCCTGTTCTCCAGAAGCCCTGGGACAAACAGGACAATGTTGCACCATACTGAAACCTGAGCTGAGCCTTTCAGTTTGTCAATAAATGGTGTGTCCGGAGTCTTAGTTCAAGTCACTCTTTAGCTTCTTGAAGAAGAGAGCCTGGAGGGCTTCAGTGGTTGTTTCAGACATGCAACTTCTGTGTATTGAGACACATTATCCAATCAGGCATAGCTTTGCCACAACCACCTGGAGGGTTTCAGCTACAACCTGGTGTATTCAAATGGTATACTCAGTTACATAAATCAGGGGATAAAAGTCCCAAGGTTTATCTTAGGAGTTGGGAGTTGCCTCTTCAGGGCTAGCCTATATGGAGACCCTTCCCCCTTGGTCAGGACATTGGCCAAAGTGACCTTTCTAAGATTGAGAGCTCTTGCCTGGAGGAGTAGGCAAATATTTAGCATGCTGTAACATTGAAAAGACAGGTGATTAACAAACAAGTTTATAGTATTTAGCACTCTTTCTAGTTTGCTATATTCTTGCTTTTAAGTTGTAATACTTCATTTTGCCATTGTATCCATAAAAACCTGCATTAGTGTCTTGTTACATATCAAATATATGTTTTTTTGCCAGGGCCTTACAGTTAAATCTGTGAATTCAAATAAATAATTTGCTTAAACCTCACTGACCAGTCTCTTTTTGCCACATCCATTCCTCCCTCAAATGGTTCCATGTAGCCAGATTGTTTTTCATGTGCACCTGAATTACAGACAGCACTAGTTACAGGTGGGGAAAAAGGCCAGAGGAAGGAAAGAACTTGACAACATTATTTTAATGCATTCTACTACATTTATGTGCTCTTGGCAACTGGACACTTGTTCCTTTCTTGTATTAAGGGTTATACACTCTTTTCAATATATTACCTTGCTAGCAGTGTTAAGGGATATGCATGCCTTCTTTGCAAGGCATCTCTAATGGACAGGTGGAAAACAAAATATGGAAATCCAAATGCAACATTTTGAGACACACCAAAATACCCTAATAATAATAGCAACAGGCAGAAAAATAAGCATTAGGTAAGAAAATAAATGTTGCTTGGATATTGTGAGAAGTTTAATTAAAATATGGTTGTGTTTTTTCTTGAGCCTTTATCAGAGTCTAAATGGCTTTCTTATTTTCATGCTTTTTATAGAGAACTGTAGCTGCAGTGCACATCCTAAATTTTGCTGCAAATTAAGAAGGAAATAAAATATTCTGTTGTTATTTTTCCAGTCTTTGTGCATTCCATCTGTTTACTCCAGGGCTGAATTTGGCCTGCATCTCATCAAATGATCCATATCAAATATAATGATCTTTTGACAGTATCTGATTGTCACTCCAATTTTGCTTGCAATGTTTTTTCCTGATTACTTTCTTCTTCCCCCAGCTTTATTTATTGATAGTGCCAACTCAGCTTGTCAATGCAATTTTCAGTTTCTAGTAGATCTGAGTAACAGTAATAGGAAACCAAATAACATATTCAAATATCATTGGATCATATAATAGCTTAGGTTGGAAGGGACCTAAAAGATGATCTAATTCCAACTCTCCTGCCATGGGCAGGGATACCAACCACTAGATCAAGTTGCTCATAGACCCATTCAACCTGGCCTTGAACACTTCCAGAGATATGCTTTTCACCTTTCTCTCTCTGAGACAAGAGAATTTTCATATTTACAGTATATGAACCTCTGGAAAACATATAATTAACATAATAGCCACATTGTTTTGGATTTTTTTTCCCATTAGCATATCCAGGGAAAGGAGGAGCCCAAGCCTAAGTAGAGGAAATAATAGGTAGAACTGCCTGAAGAACTCATCATGGAAATGGGAAGTTCTGACTCTACTTCCTACAGTCCCATCCTGTCCAGCTAAGGGTAGGGAGTTAACAACTAGCTGGTCTGCTTTTGAGCACCATCTACATCACTGTGTCCCAGATAATTATAATAGAATTTACCAATGGATTTAGCCTGATATGTTCATACCATTCATGTAGCTACATCCAATCTCTATATTATTTGATCACTGTCTTTGAACCATTAGATTTTCTGTCTGTAAGTGGCTATTTCAATAAACTAAATTTTGGAATAAACGGATTCATTCCAATTTTTGGAATTACAAATCCCTATAATTGTATGCATAAAGGTTTTACACAATATGGCTCCTATGACAGCAGTGCATCATGTTCTCTTAGGATACCAATCTTCTGTTCTCACAGAGATTTCAGAATCAACTTTCCTTCTGCACAGGAAAACAGCTTCTTCATCATCTGTTCCTGGGGAGCAGGACTATATTTAGAAACATTAAGCTTCAAAACTTTTAAAGGAATCTCTATTTACCAGTGAGCAATAAACATTTTGTATTAAACATTTGCTTTTACCTCTGAGAGGGGACATGAATTTCACCCATTTATAAAACTAACCTGGCTTGTTTGTCATGTTATTATGCACTCTGGTTTTCAGCTAGCGTCACTGCATAAACATTTTAATAGCTTATTTCAGGATCAATGCATTCTGTAATAAAAAGGTTTGGTACATGCTTAGGCAAGACTCTAGATAAGAAGATTGAAGTCCTTGAAAAATAAGGAGGGGAAACAGTGAAAGAAATTGGAAAAGATGGGAACGAATAATTGTTGAAGCTGTTCATCTGAAGAGTTGTTTATCTAAGCCTTTGCCTTACAGGAAAACTGGAACTATAGATGTAGGAGCTGACAAAAAACTGAGAAATCACAGTTACAAGTAGAAAAAAAACCCAACATTTTTTCACCCTTATAGTCTTATTGAAGCTTAGGCTCTCCCTCATGTCCATCATTTTCCTGATTTTAGTTTTCTCAAATACAGCTACTTCACATGTGCTCTGCGCTAGGGTGAGGGGGGAGGTGCAGGCTTCTCTCCAGGTCTTAGTTAAAAATGGCATGATAGTCTAATACAGCTAGTTCAATAATGAGATAAAATTAGTAAGTAGGGTAATGAACTCTACATTCCTTCTAGTATAAATGCTTTACAGACTATAAATGCTTTAATCTATCATCAGGGCAGTTACAGAAGGGAATCACATTTAGGAATATGACACCAAACTGGGAGGAGTGGCTGACACAGCAGCAGGCTGTGCTGCCATCCAGAGAGACCTGGACAGACTGGAG
>JANHGL010009938.1:19878-31826 GCA_024611195.1 Ceyx melanurus | reverse complement strand
ACCAAGTCACCCAGGAACAGATCCAGGTGGGTCTGGAATGTCTACAGAGAAGGAGACTCCACAACCTCCCTGGGCAGACTGTTCCAGAGCTCTGGCACCCTCACTGTGAAAAAGTTTTTCCCTTGTGTTTGTGTACTTGCAGTACAGACTGCAAGTATTTGGTTGATTCCACTTCGTAAATTTTCCTCCATCCTCAACACTCTCCTGTTGTCACTGCAACACATGCCTCATAGGTGATAAATATAATTCTCTTTTTTCCACTGAAACTATCTTAAAACCACATCTCTTACTATCAGTCTGCTATCCTTGCTCCACTGGAACCAACATTGTTTTCTCTCAAATGGTATAACAGCACTACACGATGAAGTTAAACTATGAAAAATGGGTTTCAAGATAAATTATGTAGTTGATTCTGTTTCCAAGACACAAAATTATTTATACCTAACAGCTCTGCAATTTTTCTTCATCCAAATTTTGGTTAATATTGGCTTTCCCTAGATTTATTCTAGTTTAAAAGCAGTATGTAACACCATAAACAAAGCACTGCAGAAGCAGTCTACTCTAATTTAGAGAGCACGGTTTAAAATTATAAAGATTTGTTATAAAATTTCTACTTCAATGCTGTTCTGCTGAAGCTTGGACAGAAAATCTTTCTTCTTCCTCTTAATAGAACTGCAAGCACCCTCAGGTACACAGTACAGGTAATTTTCTTGCAATAAGTATCAATGAAATTAATTTCACTTTGATGGTTTCTTGCGGTAATTTTCAAAAGAATAAGTCAGGTTTTTAAAGGGCACACAAAATTTTCCCTCTCATTAGACCAGAAAGTACTTTTTTTATTTTATTTTTTTTTTCAAGTTTAAATAAAAACTTACATCTTTTCCCAGGACTCTAAGTTCAAACTGTGTTTCCTTGAAGTGAACTTTTGTAATTCTAGGCCTGTAGTATTAGACAAAAAGACAAATAGAACTTAATGAACCTTTAATTCATTGCATAATAAAATATAAGGTTGTATATAATTACATACAGAGGCAAAAAGGAATTTACATGTATAATTATTTTTTTTTTTACATATGCACCAGATATCTAAAGAAAATTAGCAGTATTTAAACATTGCAAACATAAGTATGGTAAAGGAGAGCTATTTTTTACAATAATTAGATTGTCAAAGAATTAGAAATCTGTATAATCCAAAGATAAAGAATTCAAAATATACTTTTCTTTATTGATACAATTAACCTTTCAAATAAATATTACAAATCATACATTTCCACACAACAACAGTATTATTGTTTTAGCACAGGCTGTGCATTTTAACGATACATACCAAAAATATTTTCCTACTTGTTTTTTATTCTTGTAGACAACAACTCCTATGGGTGTTAATCCTAAAAAGTATTCAGATTTGTTTTCACCCTAGAAAATAAAACATGTTTGTCACTCATACAGCTGAAAGTTGTATCACTGTAGCAGGGAGGTCTAGTCCTGACCACTGACCTTGATAGTACTTGATATACTGACAGAAACTCCTATTAAAGAACTTGTAGGCACAGGGGCAAAGAGGCAAGAAAGAATGGCAGCAAGGGTAAGAATGGGAGATTCCACATGTCATTTTGAAAGCAAAAATAACTTTTTGTTAAGGAATCATTTGCATATGGCAAAAAACTCAGAAACTAAACTCTTTATTCAGACACAAACACAACAGACAACCAAACTTTCAGGTGAAGGTAAATTGTTATTTTTTTCTGAGCTGTTCTATTATAGATAAGAGTTGCCTTTTTGCTTCTACAACAGTACCATCTTTGTACTGCTACCAAGTAGCTCCTTTCAGAGACTGAGATTTTTTCGTGGTTGTTGAGAATGGGTAGCAACATGCCAAGAACAGTTGCATGCATCATCTCCTCCCAATCAAATTGTCCTGAGGTCAGTACTGAAATTGCAAACTGCAGTGATAGAGAACAGGATGAGAACCCTGGTGCTGAGTTGCAGAAGGCCCCAAAGTTCCCAGTTTATGGCGAGTAACCAAAATCAGATGCTACCCACACTTGAAAAGGGCAAACCTTAGTGCATGAAGTTAAAAGAAAGCTGCAAAAGCTTGTTCATCTTCCTGCTTCAGGCAATGAGGAAGAAACCTGCAAGCTCTAAACCAGCAGAACACAAAGCACACAAAAAAAAAACAGCTTTGAGAAAGACTGTACAAAGTGTCCTTCTGCATGACTACTCGTGAGAAAGCTGAAGTCCACCTTGTGAGTTCTGACTGTGCTACTCAGTGAACTGACTGCTAAAGGCAACTTTACTTTTAATATGACCTAGTGAGGAAAAGATCTACATCACATATGCAGCTTCAATCTCAAATGAGGGCTTCTGTTGCTGTTGTCATATTCGTGGGCTAGACTTGGGCACATTAAAACTCACCCCTCATTACCCAGGCAAAGACCTCACTGCACAGCAAAAGCAAGCTACGGGAAAAAAAATAAAAATAAAAATTCCAGGCTCTGCTGATTTTGTTGGATCATGTTGAATCATGCTTAAGTAACTCCCCTAGCTTTCTGCGGGTGGGAGGGGCACAAAGCATGGAATATGAACACAATTAAGCCACAGGGTACATTAAAATAATACTTCAAATTGCAGGCTACACAATTTGGAGCAGGAAAACACATAGTTACACTCCTGGTAGCATCTTGGTTTCTGTATTTTCTATTAAATAATTTTACAAAGTCCTGAAGACTAATTCAGTGCACCATCTACAACACCTCATTTGAACTTCTAATTTTCTTTTATTCAAAAAGAAAACCCCAGAAGTGCAACTATTCAAACAAGATAGAATGATGAATAGAATGGCACTTAGTGACATGGTCTAGCTGGGTGTGATGGTGTCAAGTCTTGGGCTGGACTTGATGATCTCGAAGGTCTATTGCAGCCTCAACAATAATTCTGTGTAATTCTGTGATGTTTCCAACTGGAGCACTTAGCCTCTAAGTGATTACTTGGATGCAATCCCAACATACATGCTGTTCTAAACACATGTAGGGTTTTGCTGAGGCAATACATACAACTTGCAATACTGCATGATATAGCAGAGGAAAATCTGGAAACATACTATGGATCTTTAGCAAATCCTTCACAATGAATATTTTTTTAAAAGCCATACATACTGCTGCTACCCCATCCTTGTTTTGGCAATGGTATTGGATACACTTCAGAGCACGCTTGCTGTTTTTTATACAAGACTAATGTGCAAAATTTTTGTGTCAAAAAGGTTATAATATAACTCTCATCTTGCAATAATTACTTATTATTTATCTGAATTGTTTTTTCCAGAGTATAAATGACTGTCTTCTAGAGGTGTAATACACAGCGTTTCATCTGAAAACCATTCAGCTTCTGTATGAATGACTGACACCCCTCTATTTGTAAATATTTCTGCCTCTGCATTTCTTAAATACAAACTTTCCTTCCAAGGCACTCTATGGTTAAGTAAACTACATAACACTCTCTCCCACATTAGTACAAGGATTTTTTTTTTTCCTACAGTTACAAGATATACAATATTTAAATAATACTTACATAAACAGGATGGAGATCTACTCCATACATTTCCAGGGATTTGGCCACCCCTAAGAAGTTCACTTCTGCCTCAGCAGGAACTTGACCCCTGCAAAGAAAGTCCTCTGTAAGAATTTTGCACTTCCAGTCAAAATATTAAAATATATATTAATATTAATAAATACAGTTTGCTGGACAGGTGTGTAAATGTTCCTACTATTTGTTTAGACTGACATTTTCCTTTCAGCACTGTCCTTCTGATTGCTCTAGGTGAGAACAAGACAGTAGGCATAAAATTTTACTAAAGTCTCTAAGATCCTACCAAAGATACCTGCTATCATATGTTACGATGTATGCCTGCTACAGTGGCCAATCTTTTTTCCTGCTGTTATAAACACAGTTCTGACATTCTATTTTTAGGCTTGAATATGAAAATTCTCTTTTTTCCAATAACTACAGGATCATTACTATAACAGGAATGGACTGATTGACCTGGGTATTATTTCCCCGTAGCAATACTGAAGCTACAAAGAATTTCTGAAAGCATGGCTCATGACTTAAGGTAAAATATTCTTTTCTTCATAAAATTTTGCCTACAGGAAGTCTCACCAGCTGGTAATACCCAACTCTGCTGCTGTGAAAATAAAGTTTGGAGTCTGTCTCACAAGATTACCAGTTTCAAAAATGTGGCTTGCCTTCCTATCTGCAAATATCAATTAATCAATTAAAAACTACCATCAGTTGCATGCTGAAACAATAAGGGAAAATGTGGGGAAAAGAAAAAAAAACAACTATCAGGAACATGTTTGACAACACTGAAGTTAATTTATTTCCAAAAAGACTGAAATTACTAAATAAATTCAAATACAGACTTACTGGAATTTAATTTGTCCTTCACTTAATAACTGTAACTGATACAAGAGCAAGACACTGTTGCAAGCCTGAAAAATAATTGAAGCTGCATTTTCTACTTCAGTAATTTTTAATACTTCTGTAAAAGCTACTGGACTGTTATTGGGAAAGTACAGCACACCTTGAGAAAATACCAAGTCAAAAAGATGTATCTCCTGTTTCACTCTGTGATTGTTCTCCTGGGGAGATGCTCCACTGCATTTGCTACTTTTTAAAACTCAAGGTGGAAAGCTGAGATTAATGTTTGAACTCAAGATGTGGAAAAGCTCTACAACACACACATTCTCACTTCTTGTCTCTCCACTCTCTCCAGACTAGCAGACACTTCCCAGGCTTCCCAAAATTTGTGTTATGTTTGATGAGGTAAAAAACACCTCCAATACTAAAGACATGAAACAGCAGTGCTAAAATGAATGCAGTAATACAGGTATTTAAAATGCTTCAGCCCATCTTATACATGTAGCAGCACTGATGCAGCTTCAGGTGTTAGCCCTTCTTTCCAAGGATAAGCAGCAAACCTGAAGTTTTGAGAGAATCCTCTTTCTTCAAGAGCTAGATTTCCCAGTAGATCTGTGATTCACCTCTGTATTCAGAATATGCAGAATGATCGTTATCCACCACATCAGTGTTATATTTGACATGTCTTTTATCCCCTTCTGCTACAAAAATTTACTCCACAGCTTGTTTTGTTGTTTTTTGGTTTTTTTTAATCTTGTTAGTAGCTCTCAGAAATGAAGCAAAATATTCCCTGGAGCAGTACTGTCTTACTCAGTTCCCAAGCAGGCTAAATAATAGTCCTGAGACTAGATTATTAGAATAAATCTGTCTTTCCAACTTTAACAAAGGTTAACTTGCGATTTCACGAATCTCCAAGGTTTTTTTACATAAGTGTTTCAGATTTCTGCAGCTCTCCTCTGTTCTGTTTGCAGTGTGCCTAATAATCTCCTCCTGTAATCTCTTTAACAGTTCTCCCAAGTACCAAAACTCTAGCTTGTTTCCACCTTCTCATCTTCTTCCATACATATGAAATGTTAGCAGGTATGGTTTTAATGCCTGACAAATCCTGTAGTGCCTTGTTCAGCTTAAACCAAAAGCATTTTGAGGTCCACCAGATACAATTTGTTCCCACTGCTTTAAGGTCTCATGTAGAGTTTTGGAATTTGTTCAGTTTTTGTACAGAAGCTAGCACTTTGAATGCTCTATGTTACCCAGTGCTGCCTTGATGACTCTGTTTCTCAGTGCTACTTTCTTGTTAAAAATCACGTTTTTCCTTATGGTGGAAACCTTTATATTGACCACTACTAATAGGTTTTATGTAAGATACATTGGTTAATAAAATTAAAAGACTTTATGACATACGGGGAATTTAATAAAATGAAAGTCTGTCTCTTTAATTCACACAGCTGTTGCAACAGAGATTATCACTCAAACCATGGGCATACAAACTGCTTTCCTGGTGCCTCCTGCAACGTGAGCTGCTCCCACAAAGATTCATGCAGGTTGCTACAAGCACTCCTTCATTACACCAGCTAAGGATCTGGCAGGAAAAGAGAGGCTTCATTGTATGAAGTGCTGTACATTATTAGATTAAAAGTGGTTTTGTCCTAACTGTTCATTTGAATACAAAGGATGGTATGAAGAAAAGAAACTTTATTATCCCCATTTTACAGACAGGAATGGGTATAATAAACAATTTGTCCAAAATTATGCAGGAAATCTGTCCTGGGAAAGGGAATTAACTCACAGATTTTTGTATTTCATGCTTTTTTACTGTAAAACGAAACAGTAGAGCTATCAAAATTGCTGGTTCTGAAACACCTGCACCTAAGTCTGACAGACATTGTGTTTCCAGCTATTGTTGTACTCAGTTCCTAAAAGAAAAAGTCCACTTTTCTGTCTCTGAAGGGCATAACTGGACGACCTGTGTTCTTTCCTTGGAACTAGAGACCTCCACTTTGAAATACAAGCTCCTTCCTTCCCCACCTATCTGAATCTTACGTTCCCCAACAGTACTGAATTCTTACATCAGAGTTTTGTGTATCCGCTCTATGGCATCCTCCAGCTCTTCCTTCTGGTCTGGAACAAAACGGTACTCTGAGACATAACCTGCAGTGTGCTTATATGGGTCATAGTCCCCCAGTTCAGCTATTGGACACAAGAAGAAAAGAAAGGTCACCTATTTTTATCACAATATGTTAACCAAAAAATATGTTATATGACCCACGTATTGGTGCCAAGCAGTCTGTTTTCAACAGACTGTTTATGTACCATGTAGTCAGTATAAAAGACAGTATAAAAGTATAGATAGTATAAAAGACCAAAGACAGTATAAAGCTGTTCATATTAGCACACATAAAACCAGGAGAAGAAAATGTCTTCAGTCATTTTAAAAGATAAATTGAAAGTTCAAAGAGTTTTTGACAGGAAACCTACCACTTCTACAGGACTGGATACAATTTTGTCCCAGTCAGCAAAGTTGAAATTTGATGACCTACATTATTTGCAGAATATGTAAAAGAAGTGTAGAAGGAAAAGTCTGCTTTTTGGAATACCTGCACTCTCACAACAAGCTATAATATTACAAACAGAACTGATCTATATTCTTCTTGTGACTCTTCACAAGTGCCCGTGTGGGAATGTGAATGGAGACAAATATCCCAAGACACCTAGAGGATTGCCCTTCTATGGGTAAGCATTGCTTCTTGTGAAAAAAAAACCCCAAGATTTCATTTTGCAATAAAATACCAATATATTTCCTGAACAGTAAATTCTCCTTCAAAATTCAATTTTTTTTTTAATATAATTTTCTTAAAGAAAACATAATATCTCATACAATTGTCTTTGAAACAACCTTGAATTTTTATACATTAGTCATACAAAGTTTACATGCTGCAATGTAATTAGAAGATAAATATGCACCTTGGTCATAACTCACTTCTACTGATCTTATCTATAAGTGTATTTGTTCGAGAAACTCTGCAAAAGTTAGTATTTCAATTTTTTAATAACTGAGTAAAATCTGTGTAGACTGGGCTTCTCTGAAAAAAAAGTCTTCACAGGTTTCTACCTAATGCCCACTAATCCAAAAACATAACCAAAAAAAGTCTTGAAGAGTCAAGAGGAAAACCACTTATATCTCACATTTCTTTACAGAATTTAATGATGTTTCTAGAACAAGATAGTGATCTGCTCAGTACAGATCTTGAGACGTTTCTCTAGAAAACCCTTCATAAAAAAACATTGTTCTTCCCCACCATAGCAGGAATAAAACCAAGAATGATTACAACAGCAACAACTCCAGCATTCCTAATAGGAAAATTGATATATCCTCCAAACTGTGCCATGGGTCAGTTTAACTGACAGTCCTGACTGTCTTTAACCCACTGCATGTGACTTTTGCTATGGTTTAACTCTCTCACATGAGCTTCTTTATTGTTTTCCAATAGATTATCTGGGAATAGAATCACAGGAACAGGATTTCATACCAAAACAACAGCTCCCCGTAGTCTAAGAATGACTATGGGGTCATAAGTCTATGAATGTACCTTACAAAATTACCTAAGGACAATAATTTATTGTTTTAACTCATTTTCTCATAGTAAAATTAAGATGTTATCATCATTACCATCAAGTTTTCCTGCTTCATACTTGCAGTATTTTTTCAGAGAAGACACATATGCCAGTAAAGTGAACTGTATGTTGCAAAAGTTTTTCAGTCTGTCACATTTCTTAGATAAAGGAGTTAAAAACAACTGTACAAAAACAAAAACTGTCTGAAATCTTAGCTTTTCAGAAACACAACACACTGTGAAATTCTGTATAATGCCCACTTCCATTTCATGCAAAAGTTAATCTGCCTTGCTATTTGAAAATTGAAATGAAAGGAGGCCTACTTTTTATATTGTGGTGTGTTGCTGAGTCACAGTCAGAACACCAATAATACAAATCATCTTTTCTTAATATGCATCTACGAAATCTAAATTTATCATAGAAAAAATCAGAGATACATGTCCCAGAATGTCTCATCATATCATTTTTGCTTACCAATTGTGTTTCAATGTAGAAACATTGAGCTTGAGCTGGGATGTGAAAGGAATAACTAACTGGCAGCCAGGCAGCTCCTTTCGAACCAATTGCTAGTTCTATCAAATATGCAGGATATAACATCCAGTTCTGAAAAGGTAACTACTGATGGGTGAATGCAGATGGGTGCTAACAGACAGAATTTAAATTCTTCATGTCAGGTCAAAACACATCCTCCTTTCAAGTACAGACACTTTCATGTTGACATAATGTAATTTTTGAAATAATCTTCTACTTGACAGACTTTGTTGGCTGGAGACTGCCAAAAGCCCATCAAAATTGTAAAGTACCTGATGAAGGCTTTGTCATACTCTGCATGCAATACAAAGTCATAACTATATAAGATCATCTTCAGCAAGGCAAAGAGTGTTTGGCAGAATCTTAAAACTGACTTTTCAGATTCTTCTTTATATTTTCTATATTGCTTCTATATTATCTGTTCACAATAGTAATCTATTTACAGTTCTTTAGTTGAACTCAGTCATATTAGTTTTGTTCTGTGTTGAAATGAATGCATGAAGGGTTAGTGAAGACTTAAATCACTACTTAAAATAAACCATAATGCAGGATTAAATGAAATAAGCTCACAGTTGGGCAGAAGAACTTACACTGAATTATATATGCTCCCAGCTGTGCTGCAGTGTTGATTGGACAAGGCAAACGGCCCTGTAAAACATCTTGCTTGACCTGCAGGAAAAACTGATACCTAAAACACAGAAAGAAAATAAAGTTATTATTTCAATATCGAGTCTGATGCACCACGTAATGTTTCATTATCTTCCAGTTTACTTAAGAAAATATAACATAACAATGTGACAGTCAAAAATTGTGTTTCTCTCTGAATGACTTTTCCCCTACTGACCTTGAAGTAACAATGAAGATTAATCTAGCGAAAGAACATAGGTAGGGGAGCACTCTGTAGTCTTCCCATCTGCTCGTATGGTGCAGATGCAGTTAATTTTCCTCCTAAAAAGGTAATTTCTGTCTTTTAACTTTCACAGAGCAGTTAGGAAATGGGAAAGAAGGCTGGGAATCAGAAAAATCGAACAAGAAATCTATCAAAAGGCCGAAGTTTAACCTGAGCAGAGGATCAATGTAAGGGAGCACTGGATGTTGAAAACTTCTTTACTCAAAGGTTTCCACCCATGCACCAGAATATCAACTCTACAACAGCAAGCAGATTTGAGTCCCTACCCTTATGAAAAATAGACGGATGGGCATACCACCAGCAGCTAGTTGCATCTGTCATAGCATAGGTTACTCTCCTTCTTGGAACAGAGACAGCAGGGTAAAAATGTAATTTTCAAAGTCATAACCTGCTTCTACAATTGATGAAACACATACTGAGACTGCTTACAGTCAAACAAAATGCACAAAATAGATGGAAAAGACAAGAAAGTAAGCCATCATAAAAAGGATCTGCTTGGTTTTGCAATTCCCCATACTCGTTTGTAGGAAATCTTTCAAAAACTGTTTAGATTTTGTCTGAAAAATTAGATTTATGAAGCATTTCACATCATCCTAAGTTAATTTCTTGCACCAAACTCCTACAAAAGGTAACTGAGAAGGTTAACTGGAAAAAAAAAAAAAAAAAGTCATCCATACAAGCATACAGCTTTTTTTTTCATTATTGACTGATTCAACTTAGTCTGTGTAAAGCCATCCAGCTACACTGCAAATAAATTATTCTGTGTCAGTCCAGGTGACTTAGGAAAGCACCTCGGAATGATCTGTAAATTCAAAGTGCATCTACAGTGCTTTCAGGGAAATCCGAGAACTGCAGGTTATGCGATAGCTGATCCAAAAATCATTTAAGATCCAATTAAATTTATTAGACTTTATCAGCCCAGATGAGTCTTTGAATAATGATACCAGTGTCCTTCTGGTTAATGATCACCCAGAATTTGTGTTGTGGCAGGTATTATAGTAGGAATGTCCATCTTTTAAAAAAAACCCAGCTATTATCCTCCATCATAAAGGACTAGGGCACTGCATAAGAATTTTATGGGAATGCCATTAGGAAACACAAAGCACATACACTCAGTGTGTTTTCACTCCAGCAATAACTCAGTAGTGTTTCTAGTTCATGCTTGCCAGCCCACCTAGACAAACCTTCTCTGTATGAATGATGATAGTGACAAAGATTACTTTTTATCTACAGTGGAACACACAGCACCTTCTATTTAACATGAAATTTTTAATATACACTCATCTTTCTGTTAACACTTCTCTACCTGTACAGTGCAAAGCTTCATACTAGATTAAGCTATATATTCCTTTTCTATGTAGCAAGTATCTATAGTTCTGCATTCTCATTGAACAGTGTCAAAATAAAGTAGGATGATAAACTGCAAAAAATACCATCTTCCTAATAAAAAAACAAAAACAAAAACAAACAAACCAACAGTCAGAGCAGCCAAATGTTAAGTGCTTAAGAGCCAACAGCATAAGTGACTCCTGTAAAGTGAACAACCTCAGTTCCCACCGACACTGCTAACTCCTCACAAAACCAGGTCTTCTGTCTAAACTTGTAGCTAAATCACTTTCATCTTGTGCACTGTCAAGTTTGTCATGCATATATAATAGTGGTTAAGCACTGGTTTGCTCTGGCAAACACATTCAGCAAACGTTAATATGAATCACCGCAGTGTTAACTTTTGCCTACAAGCCAGACAGATTTTTTGCTGTGAAGCAATTACAAATTTTACAGGTTTTCATTATTTGCAAATAGTAATCATGTAATGCCACAGATCATCAGCATCTAGTAAAAACAGACTTTGCTCTCATATCTGTCAAAATATCAAGCACATGCTCCGAAGAAGCACATTAGTTATCACAACAGTTAATGTATCACTGGAATTACACATTGAGGCAGAAAATTATTATGATTTTTAAAAATGAGGCCTTTAATCCCTCCTAAGCAGAAGGCAGTTTTACTATTATTACATTTTTTTTCTCAACATATATACCATCCTTTCAAGGTTTAAGAGCCTATAGGAATAAATGCTCAGAAATACTGAGGGAATTTGAGTATTCAGTGGGTTTTATTGAAGACTGTTAATAAAACACACTGCTTTCTTACATCTTCTGTTCTGCGGTGACTCACTTGAGAGCAGGTAACACTGTACTGAGGAGAAGTGCTGAAGAAAAACTTTTCTGGGGCTTTTCCGAGGCTTTTTCCAAGCCGGGATCTGCATCTGCTGGGGGCGGTGCCGGCGTAGGTGGGCTGCTGTGACAGCCCGGGCGGAGCCAGCACACCCGCGGTTCACTGGGGCGATAATTAGTCGCTGCCCACGGGGTACGAGGTAAGTGACCCTTTGTTCCTAGTTCGTGAGGGGGTTACTGCGGCTGTTAACAGCTCGTTGGACGGGAATTGAGTGTTTCACTTAATCAAGGAGTCATGGTGG
>JANHGL010009938.1:0-15100 GCA_024611195.1 Ceyx melanurus | reverse complement strand
GTTCTTGGTTATTGATATTTCAAATCCTGGAATGTTTATAAAAAAAAAAAAAACCTAAATTTATTGTTGGATCATCATCCAAGTTTGAAAGTCAAGCACAAAGTAATTACAGATTTCTGGTTGTCACTGAAACCTGAACTCTACTGATTCTTGTATCCATGGGATTCACTGGCTGCCAGACACACCAGGTTTCAACCAAGTAATTAAAGATCTTATGGACATGTAGACAGGAAAAACAAAACAGAATTGCATTGGAACTTGTAACTCTCACTGGGCTGTAATTAACTGAATCTGAAGACAGGCAAGAGGACAAATCTGGTCATCTGTTTCGCTAAACATTTAATTTCCTTCCCAATGCCAGAGACTCATGCTTAAAATCACTCTCTAGCTATTTATTATTTCAAAGGCTGCCAAAATTTTCCTGAAGAATGCAAGTGGTGGAGGGAGGAGAGGGAGATTTCTAAGATTTTATTTTTGAGCCAAAGATGAATGGCATTTCATGGATAGTGAAAAAGGCATTTTTCAAGACAGCATTAGACAAAAAAAGATGAGAACATTTACCAAACCAAAAAGCTCAACAACATACACATGCATACATTATTATGTCTATTAGATACTTGTTAAATGTTTGCGTAGACATATGAATAGTGCAGAGTACAGTTACAGTTTTGACTCACACGATTACGTGCCAAGGGAAATGGAACAAAAAAGCAGAGTGTTTTATTAATTCAATGCACTTGCACAGCAGGTGCTGACAACTAACCCTGCATTCGTGACTGCCAAAGTAGCTCCAACACACAACCTCACTCTTGTTATCTGTTTGGCAAGCAGCATGCTGCCTCTCAGTGATTTCCCACCTGTGTCTCTCCTGCACTGACAGCAAGGGTTATCTGACTTGCAAACAGCTCAGCACTGCTGCAGAGGTGGAGGGCTCAGCGTACAGCCATCCAACTCCACAGGATAAATTTTGTGAATCTGAAAGGGGAATTAAACATTTACAGAAGAAATGGAAAAAAGGAAATATTTCTAAATAATCCTAATCACTATAACTCTACAATCACTAAAGTGATGACTACTAATTTACTGATTATAAATTACAAATACCATAAAGAATTAGTTTAATAATCTTTAATTTGTGAAGACTGATTATAAATGTCTTATGTCTTTAAAGATGATCATTCCCTTTTAACTTTTATTTAGAAAATATTTTTTAAGTAGTACAGCATATCTAGGAATAGACAGCCTCTATTGTCCTTTATACTTTAAAAATCTGATTCCCATACGAGCCAGGTGTGTAAGCAAGTATGCATCCAAGTATCATGCAGCATTTCATATTTAGCATTTTAAATGACTGTAAACATTTTTCCACTAGTCTGGCACCCTCATTCCCTGTATCTGCATGGGGTTAAACCTGGGTCAAATTCCATGAACCTGTTTGAAACAAAATATTAACCAGGTTGAAATGTTTGCTCTGGTATCAATCAAGTGTCTGGTGGAGAAAAATCGATCAACTTCAAACTAAACCCTGGGATGTCTTTACAAGAATCTTACAAAGCTGTAACCATCATGCTACACGACAGAGTTTGTTCACATTTACAAAACTACAGCTTTCAAGAGAAAACACAGTATTTTGAAATTACAATCCGAAACTATCAAGATTTTTCCACAATCTAAGATAATACTAAAATTAGAATTAGTCAGGTTTTTTAATATTCAGTTTAAAAATCTAAATCTGCTAAGTTCAAGACGTCCTTCTTGTTTAAGAAATGTATAAATCATTAGGTAATTTCTACATACAAACATGTATTTAATACTTCTGTCTTTTCTTTATGAGAATCTGATGTTATATTGATTATATTTAATATTAGAACACCAGTGTGAGTATCCTGTTGATTCTGCTACCCCCTAAAAGCTTACTCTTACTGCCTTTAATTCACATGACCATTAGCATTGTCTAGGTTGTTTTAGTCCATTAATAGCCTTCTAAAATTCCTAAAAGTCTGCAGCCCTCTGTCCATGCACTTTTTCAGGACATAAACACATTCCTACCCCAACCAGAAGAGTCCCTGCTGTGGTCCCCATGGGGTGTCCCAAATTTTACAGACTACCCATCCACCTGTTGCCACACCCAGCCACCTGAAGCAAAATCAATCACCTTATTTATCACAATCCACCCTTTTTTTTATATACACTCTATTTTGCAGGAGCTCCTATTCCTTCATTCTCTTCTGGACTCCCTCAAGTCTGGAAAGAAGCAGGCTGGCTTCTTCTCCATTCCATTCCTCATTCTTTCTTCACACAAGCATCCCTCTAGGAGCCTTGAGAGTTGCAGTCATCCTCAGGTTCACTGGCATCGCAGTGACCTTCATACCTTCAACCATACTAGTGATAAACCAATATTAAACAACATAAAAAGTCCCAGCTTACTCTAGCACAATATTTCCAATAATTACATCTTGCCAACCAGCATTTAACATTGCCAAAATATTTTTTTTTACAAACTCCCCCCACTTTCAACAACAGCAAACCTTACTTAACTGTAACTATAACAACGTATATAATCTTGAACTCCTCTTGGGGCCAAGGTCCAGTGTAACATCAGCCCCCACCTCTCTGTCCTATTGGGTTACTGCCAACAGCTGAGATGCTCATCTTCTTGGTAGCAGGCACAGAGGCTATTCTGGTCTTGCTCTCAGCCCCTCCTCTTTGACAAACTACACTCCTTGTTTTCAACATTCAATTATTTTTATAATTGCTTTTCAACTCACCCCAGTCAGCCCAATTACCACATTTATACCCTTATAGATCCTTGCCCTCTGATATTTGGTAATGGGACGAACACTCACAAGCTCGGCCCTCATGGTCCTGGTGTGCAAGAAAAACATTCCTGGAAATACCTGGGACCACACTCATGATCCAGATGTTGGAGGCATTGGAATTTGTGGAGAGGAAATCGGGATCAGAAACCTTCTTTCCTATGTCAATACAAAAAGAGATGGCTTCTTCCCAATGGTTAATTTCAAAGGATCATTATGGGGTTCTGCAATCCAGCTTTCCAGGCCTTACCAGCCCTTTTACCCTGGATATATGGGCTCACCCTTTTTATTTTGTTCAAATAGCAGTTTGTGTGGTTAGTAGAGTTCCCAATTAAGTTTAAAGGTGTCTTCTTACCAAGTCTTGACTAGCATCCAGTCTCCCGGATTAATACTATGTAAACTAAAATCCAGTGTTACTGTCTGAGGTAGCCTACCCTTTTCCTTTAGTTGTTCTAAGGTCCATGCTATTGTTAGGACATACCTCTGGATATATTGTTCTCCAACCTCAACACTCAGAAACTCCTCCTTTCCCATCTAAGTCCAAACAGCATCTCATAGTGGGAGACCCCTAAATCTTCTCTAGGGGCTGTGCATATTCTAAGAAGTGCTAAAGGTAGGCACTTAGTCCAAGGCATATAGGTTTCTATCATTAATTTAGTCAGAACTTGTTTCGTGGTTTGATTCATTCTTTCCATTCCGCCTGAACTGTGAGGATGCTATGGGATAGGGAGATTCCATTTTACCCCTAAAGAATAGGTCAAAATCTGTATTACCTTTGAAGTAAAATAAATACCCTGAACTGAATAAATTCTTTCACAAATACCGTATCAGGGAATTATCTGTTCCAACAGTACCCTGGATACACTGTTAGCAGTTTCTCAGACAGGGGGAAAGGGTTCCACCCTGTGTGTCAGGTGGTCTACCACTACCAACATCTCCATCTTTGAACTGGGGGTAGTTTTGCCAAATCCACTTGTACTGCCTGGAATGGTCTAAACACCAATGACTTCCCCCATGTACTTCTGTCCTCATTATTTTCTTGTTTACTCATTAGCAAATTGAACACCGATCCACTAATTATTTTGCAAGTGTGTATACCCCAATACACCTTTAATTCCTCAGAAACTGGTCACAAAGCACTTGAGTTCCCCAGTGGGATTCTTGATGCGACCAAGACAGTACTTCTCCGGTGAGTGTTTTGTTCCAAACCTGTCTCCCATCCATTTCCCTTCAGATGTTTTTACACCTCCCATACGGCTCATCTCCTCCCTGGGAGTAGAGGTGGCTATAGGCAGGTTGCTTTTCATCAGGGGTATTAACACAAATGTTTTAATTGCCTCCCCTGATGCCACTACTCCAGCTTGTGCATCCACTAATCAATTTCCTTTGGCCTCAAAGAAAGCCCCTTTTTGGCATCCCTTGCTACATACCATTATAATCTCTCCAGGACCCATCAAGGCTTCTAAAATGTCTAAAATTAACTGGACATGTACCAGTTCCTTTCCATTGGAATTGATCAATTCCCTCTCCTTCCAAACGTTTTGGGGTTTTTTGTTGGGTTTGTTTTTTTTCTAAGAGTGTGTACTATTCCATAAGCACATCTAGAAACGGTATAAATAGTTCCTTCTTTCCCTTCAAGATATTGTAAAGCTCTCTTTAATTGTATATAATTCACAAGTTTGGGCAGGCCAGTTGGCAGGTAAATTCCCTTCCTCAATTACACTCATATCTATACCATTTATTACTGTATACCCATTCCATCTCTTTCCCTCAGCACACTGAGAAGACCCATCCCCGAACAACCTCTTCCCATATGTAGGGTATGACTGATAAGTCCTCTCTCACCTTAGTCTGATTATCCTGTAAGATCAAGACAATTATGCTCTGGTTCTCCTGCCTCACTTTCATGCAGAAATTGAGAAGGATTTACATTTCCATCTTCTACCAATACAAAATCCTCTTTTTCCATCAAAATGGTTTCATATTTTAATATTCTAGAGTCTGTTTATCATTGCCCAGACTTCTGATTCAAAATCACCCTTACAGTGTGAGATGTATGCCCAAGGAGAGCACCTCCAAATTTGAGTTTCCTACTCTCCTCTACTAACATTGCTGTAGCTGCCACTGCCTGCACACACGTGGGCCATCCTTGGCACACAAGAACCATCCATTTAGATAAGTAGGACACTGGCTACTTTTGTCCTCCTCATTCCTGTGCCCATACCCCATGTGCTATCCCCTCCTCTGATTTAACAAAAAGATGGAATAGTTTATCCAGTGATGGGAGGGTCAGGACTGGGGCTGTAATCTATTTTTGTTTGAGTTCTTCAAATATCTTTTGCATTTTGCTTTAGTATATCATGCTTGGGGGCAAATGTCAAATCCATGCAAAAACAAAAATCCATACAAAAACAAAATACAAGCTAAGCAGTGTTCATCTCTTCTTCTAAGACTTAGAGATCAAAATATACACCACATTATATGGCAGTAATTGCCTACAGAACGGGTATTTTTGATTGTAAACAAACTTTTGTTAAAATCCCATCCTCCTTTCTACACACGCAGCCCGTTCAGTCTGTTTACCCTATCGAGTTTGGTATAGTAACCTAGCAAACCGAGCACGCTGCAGTAACTTCATTAATCACATCAGATGGATCAAGAAACAACTTCACAATGCATCAGTTTGCACAGCAGGGATATGCAATTCACGCTTTTGTTCTCTGCTTTGCCACAGCTGACCTGATCTATCACTGCACGGTGCAGCCACTCACAGTAGAAAGCTGAGCTTCACAAGAAACAGAGACCTGCATCTCCCCTCTGTTTCCACTTGCCCTCTGGGCTACTCGGCTGCAGAATACATTGCCATGGTCTATCTCCTACCCGGTGTGCTCTCAGGTCTGTATGCTCAAATCCCTTGCTCGTAGCAGGGGACTAAAAACACCTCTGAGCTACAGCGTGGATCCATGGTACAGAGAGTACTGCCCATGTCATGTTAGCTCCAGACCTTGGAGAAGCACGTATGTGTTTGCACAGCACTGCACCTGAACTAACTGAGGCTGGGGAAATAAGCTTGGCTGAAATACTGCATTAGCATGGTGGTTAGGCTATCTGTATTTGTATTTCTGCCTTTAGACCCCAAAGACAGTATCAGTATACTGTACATTTTCAATAGAAGAGCTCGGATTAGCATTATATTGAATATAAACAGAAGGATATTTGCATCACAGCCCACTGTATAAAGGACATGTGCCTCCTGCAGCATTAGGTTAAGAAGGTTTTGCACAAAACTGTTCAGTTTGAGATGGTGAGGGGCAACCTGACCAATGTGAGAAGTGCAGCCAGCTTTCTGGAAGCTAAAGAACAAGTTTTTATTACCAACAGACCATTTAAAGTGCTTTAGGTTGTCTAGTTTTCTGCTAGTTTCATATTTATTTTTTTTTTTTTTTAAGAGATCCTCTAACACTATGACTCCTTTCAGCATGCTTTTGTGATTTGACAAGGGAATGCCTTTGGGCTTCAGAAGCAGGGCTTTCCCTCATCAAATTCTATTCAGCTTTTCCCGAGATACTATGCATTAAAATTGTCATTTCCATTCTCTCTTTTGCATGACTCAAGAAAATACTGGCCTCCTGCCAGAACAGTAATTAGCATAACTATCCTAAGGCACACGGATATGACACAAAGGCAGAAGAAAAGGGACTATGTGGGGAGCACCTGGGAGCTGCACCACAGTGGGAACCAGAAGTGAGAGGCACTGTATGCTGTACTGGCTTACATAGCATTTGACTCCTCCTCCACTAAAGAAGGGATACATCACTGGGGTGCTGTTTTCCCCAAAAACTAAACCTACAAGAGACTAAAAGGCAAGTTAGTTTCCTAAACCACCTTCTGCTTCTGCCACACAGACTCTGCTGATTGTGATTCGCCTGAAAATACGAGATGATGCACAGTGTCTCACATTTCTGGCAGATGAGGCAGAAGACAAAAATGCCCCATCCATGAGGAACTGGCTCACCATTAAGAAGCACAAAAATGTATCTGGTCTCAGCTTAGCTAGTTTGAGTATCAGCAATGTCTGCAGCAATACAAAAGGCTCAGGTGAAGGGAGAATGATGAAACACACTGAAACATTCAGTGGCACTCAAAGAAAATCTGTATTCCTTTCAAAATATCTGCACCAAAAAAAAGGTACTTACATACTACATGAAAAAGCACCATGTAGTTTGTCAAACAAAGCACTCAGAGGTTAGGAAACATTATTGACAACGTACAGCATTAGTTCAACCCACATGTTCATTAGGGTGTTGTTTCATATTACAAGATCTTTTAGCTTTTTTTTTTAGTTTGTTAGCTTATCAGGAAGAGACCATTTTAATGTCATGCATTCGTATACTTCATAGCAAACCCTGTTCCCTGATTACAGCTCTGATGGTACTATTAAATAATTATACCACCATGTAAGCGGTAGCACACAGAAACAGCACTTAAAAGACCACCTGGAAGTGTTGAAGCATGTAAAAGTATTGGAGAAAATAACTAAACAAGTTCTTTCAAACCCTTAATTTAAAAAAAAAAAAAAAGTGTTTCTTTTTTTGTTATTTCTTTGCATAAAATAAATAGTTTTGTACACCTTGCTTTATTCATCATGTAGGATGAACATTCCCCACTAAGAGCAATGTAACAGATAGTCAAACCTCCAAACATGTTGCTCTAACTCAGGAGCATGGTTTTAAAACTAACTAGCAAGGTAACTTTTTCCTTCCCTTAGAAAACCTACTTTGGCCAATCCAAGACATACCCAACCCAAAATTCAAATCCAGGCTTCTTGCCAGTCTTCACAGGACTAATTCCCACTACAACCCAGGCAGTTTTAGCCATATGCTGTGTGCAGCTGAATACATGCTTACAGATAAAGCACAGGGTGGTGTTTGTTGCATGAAAGCTTTACCTTTATACTGGCCATTCTTCAGAGCTTACAAGATTCCATGAAACATAGCAAGCTAGAACAATTGTCATAACACATGTAAAACTAAACACAGTAGCACAAATACACAGAATTACCAACTTCCCAATTAAAACACATCAACTTTTAATTACCTATGTACGGACAAACAAAAGGAACAGATGTTTTCAAAATATTTTGCCACAACACAGCCCAGGTGCAAAGCCTGCAGCACAAACTCAGTAGGTCACTGTGGCAGCACCCACATGGCAGGGCAGGTGTACTCTGTATCATGGCCCACCACTGTGTTTTCTGGTTGTACCTCCTGGCTGCCTCCCAGCTGCGTGTCAGGACAGAGATGATGTGTGCATCACTCTCCCACACACCTGGGATTTCCCTGCAAAGAAAAACTGCAGGTGGGGAGACACACAGCACTTTGGCCTCAGTAGAGGAACACAAGCAGGTGCCAGAGACACCTGCCCATAAGCACAGAAGCCAGGCAAAACACAGGCCATCCATGCAGAAAGAGACTAGAGTTTCATGACTGTTCTCATGCAAACTGTATCTCTGTAACACGATTTATGCTGGTACAAGAGCAGACAAATGGGGGAAGTGGGATGAACTTCAAGTATTTAGCCAAGTAAAAAAAATATTATTATTTTTAGATGAAACGTAATATTTTGAATTTGGAGTCTTGTGCAGTAGTCTCAGCATCAGTAGTGCAGCAAGCCCTGGCTTCAGAGCACAGATTTAAAAAGGAATTAAATATTAATCCTACTTTCATATCATTCATTCATATTTTGTACTATTTATGCTTTCTTCATTTAGTTTTTAACAACACTTAGCATTTGGTTCTGTTCCTAAGATATTAATGGCTATTCCAAGATGTTCGTGCAAACACAAATAAATTATTACTATAAACCTGAGACAAGAAATAGTGAAAGTTAGCTAGTCTAGTGATCTGCAGGCAATTGGCATGAACAGGGTACATTTTACATATGATCTGTCGTGTTTTTTTACTTACAGTTTGATGATTTCGGTCACAGTAGCGAAGTCCAAAGTAATCTATCTCCACTAGGTTTAAATGACGAAATACGTAGCCCAGGACAACCGACCCTTTCGTTGACTTCTGTGGGAAAGAATTTACAGAGCCTTTTCACAAAGATGCTCTGCCTTTGTCAGCTATGTGCAGTGGCATTCATGCATTCAGTTAGCTTTGTCAAAAAAAAAAAAAAAAAAAAAAGGTAGTTCCCAGTGCCTTTAACAGAAATTTCAGCTTTATAGCAGAAAGTATTTTCTCCTCCTACAAGATTAATCATTCTGTAAATATTATGAGGTAGCTGGCAGTCAATACTTACAAAATACAAAACAGAATCAAAAAAAAAACCCACACAAGTGTACTTGTGTACGCACCGAAGCTGACAAACCTAGCATTTTTCTAGAAAATTTTTGTCCTCTGGTCAAAATTCTAATCCCCATGACACATTTTAGTTCTAAAATCACACTCTTCCTCCCAGTATGAGCCTGTCACTCAGACTCTGACAACAAAGCTCACAAGGCAAAATTTTGCCCTTAAGATCTAAATTATACATTATTAGCTGTTCCATTACTACTATTTGTAAAAAGGGTTAGGTCTAATTTGTTTTGTTTTAAAATATTTTTAATAGTAGAAGTGGAGGCAGTCCATCACCCTGAATTGAAATAATCACACTCTTTTTTTGATTGCTAGTTCACTAGGGGTTTATGCCAGAATTTGCAAAGAGTGCTGGGGACAATATTGCAAACAACACTGTAATGTTGAGAATGCATTATAACAAGCTCACATTCTGCCTGTATACCTCTTATTTGTTGTCTCCCCAACAGCAGCTAAAAACAAACAGACTAGGAAGACAGAATGATTACACAGAATGATCCTCCCTCAGAATCAGCTATATCCTTTGATTGTTACAGTCCAAAATTCCAGAAGAAGAAAATATGGAGAGGACACATAATTAGGTTTTGGTTAACTGCTTCATGTTGTTTGAACTGCTAGATTGTAGTAAAATCATTAGAGAGAGAAGAAAGGGGAAAAGGGCACTATGGAATATTCTTTGTGCTACTTCACTTTCTAGCTTATGGACAAATAATTTCATCATTAAAATGGCAAATAATATTGATTCCAAAAAAATTAAATTAGCTTTGCTGGTGGTGTCTCAATCACCTAACAGCAGTGAAGATGCATCCATTATTTTTTTTCCATAGGTGCATATCCCCAGGATTTGTACCCACAGAGGCAGGTCTAATACAGCAAGCCCACACACACTCTAAGCAAGCCATGACAAGGCAAACATTTCTAGTAGGCTGGTAATTGTGTATCTATGCTATTCACCACATTTACTATATATTTGCTTAAATCAGGAGATGTTCTTGAAAGGTTCTCAGTATTTAACAGTGTAAAGCCATTATACAAGTTGTTTACACCAAGCAACTCTCATTACATATTCCCTCAGTATATATAATGAAACTTAATGATCAGCCACAAAACAAAAAAGCAATTTGGGGAGAAACATGGTTAAAGTATGGAGGAATTTTAAAAACCTCATTTTAGTATTTTGGATAAAGCAAAACAATACAGTGATTTTATCACCAGATTCCTAAACAAGAAAGTGAACTAGGATTGTGAGAACAATGTGAGACAACAATCGGCCCCTCATAGCTACAGAGTGACTAACAGGAGCACAGCAAAAAGATGGAAATAAAACAAAACACAGTTTAAAAAAACCACAACCAACCAAACAAAGGTTAAACTATTATCAGAGGTTCAAGACTGAAGGTTTTGACGTGATTAATTAAAGTGTCATTGGTAAACCCTTGCAAAAGGTACAAAAAGGGCTGCCTATGCCATGGCTGACACAGAGTAGTGCCCATTGAAGGCAAGGTGAACTTCTGCAAAGCTCTATCTGCTTTCAGAGAGCTTTCCATTCATCGTCTGACATTATTCATAGCATCAATTAGTTTTATTAGAAGAACTAAGAAATAGTAACCCAGAGGCAAAGATAAAGCTGTCAATTTTCCATTCCGGAATCTTAAATCATACACACTCCTGGGGTAAGCAGATACTAACGTAACAAAGAAGCTTAAGTCTTATAGGTCTTAATTTACATAAGTCTGCATCAGTTTAGGGTTCAGCTAGCCTTCTTGGCTGAAACTTTTCAGTCAGATGAGGACTGCAATGGGTTTGACATAAAGAGCTTTTGGGACCACTTTCCTCCCATGGAGGCTAAAACTGTTATCCTCAAGAAACATCTAATTTTCACATCCAGATTGACTAAATTAGAGTCACTTCTTTCCTTACAGTGGTAAATGGTAACAACACGTGCAAAGCTTTTTAACTGCTTTTTACCTATATAGCTATGCTGATAGAAAACACAGCTCAGTTCATACTTCCATCATGGCAGGTCCTGCAGAAACAGGTGGTCCAGCTGTGCAGAAGTGCTGAGCAAAACCATCCCATTTACAATTGCTGGGGGTTCCCCACCTCCTCAGCAGCACTATACTCAACACTGTTTATCTTCAGCCACAACAAATCATGTGCAGTAGTCTTCATACCCCTCTTCACCAATCCCTTCCACATCCTTCAGCAATGCCTACTTTTACACAAGGCAGTACCTCACAACAGAACTGCCAGAAGGAGAGTATCCCCAGTAGGTATCAAGTAGGCATCCCCACATTTCTCTG
Organism: Ceyx melanurus; assembly: GCA_024611195.1. NCBI lineage: Eukaryota > Metazoa > Chordata > Aves > Coraciiformes > Alcedinidae > Ceyx > Ceyx melanurus. Next base: position 3,625 of record JANHGL010009938.1, on the reverse strand, counting down.
TAATCTCAACTTGCTTAACTTTTTCTTTACCCAGCACTGAGCAACACTCCAGATGAAACAGTGACCCTCAGTGAAATCACTGCAACCTCATTTTCAATTAAAGTTCTCGTTTTAAGCCATGTGAGTTCAGGATTTCATGTAAGTAAATTGCCTCTTCAAGTGATTAAGAAAGCAGTTTTGGTGATGAATCCTTCAGTGGCTACTTCTCAGTCTGGAAATACATTTTTACTACATTTGACTAAGAAATGCCATCTTTTTCCCCTGATAAAATTAAAGCAAAATTCAGCAAAATTGCAAACTAAAACTATGAAAAACGTTAACAGGATTACATTCACATCCTATGACATTGCAAAAATTACATAATCTGCCTTGCATTAAGCTCAGACTTGCTAGAGGCATTCATTCTTAGGGGTAAACCCAACTATATTTGAAAATATCATCAGCAATGCTTTCAAAAGAGAACAAAGAATTGTTCAAGTGAGTCATAACATCTTGCTTTGTATGTTAACACCATGGCTTCACAAACCAGAAAGGCAGGTTTCTACTGGCTAAAGAAAATGACAGAACATTCAGTAGAGATTTGACAATTGTAATTTTTTTTTTTTTAATCAAGAATAAACTGTTACTTTTAAAACAGTACATATAGTACTATCTTGCAAAATATGCACAGTATTGTATGTTTAGTCACCAGGACCTCTGTATTTTCCTTATTGCTAATTACTTTTAGCTCCAGCACGATTTTCTAGGTGGGTATTTTTGAATTTTCTCTTTTGCACTGTACACAGCAGTCAAGTGCAAATCAGCCACAATCAGTACAAAGCAAAAAAAATTAAAAACAAACCAAGGTGTGCAGCAATGACTGCCTCATTACGATGCTAGTCGCTCTCTTGAAAGAAGTGTAAGTAGTGAAGCCTCTTTTTATTAAAAACAAAGTAAGAAACACATTGCCTCTTTTAGTTCAAGGACCTATCATGAAATCCTCCTGAGAGTAATACAGTCCAAATACTGTAAGAATGTAAGAACAACTTCATAAATGCTAAGAAAGATTCAGGAGGCTTCGTTAAAAATAAATAAATAAAAAGGCTTGGAACTTTGGCTAAACATAACCATTGACTTTGGAGATGCCTCCCTCAACCACCACTGTTCATCTTTCACCGATATCAGGCACGCCAACCAGTTTTCAGAGTTAAAAATCCTGACTGACTCCTAACGTCCCAGCTGGGATGCTGGGCAGCAGGGCAGTGGGCACTCAGCAGGGTGGCAAGGGGGAGCACCCAGGCTGCTTCACTCACACCTCACCCTCCCACACCGTGACACTGCCCCACCATGGGATAAGCCCACCAACAGTAGAAGCAGCGGGGCTCTGCAATTCTTCCACAAAGGAAAGAGCACAAAAACACTTCCCACTCCAAACCCAGGGAACATGTGAAACCCCCCAAGTGTAGAGCCAGTGTCCTCGTCACAGTTGCAGAGCAAAGCTCTGTGCATCCTGAGCCTCCTCGTTCTGGTTTATACCACCTCCAGAAGACAGCTCTGATTCACATCCAGTCTGAGCTGCCTTCAGAAGTGCCTCCTCAGTAGAGTTTTCTCCTGGCAGAGAAAAGATGATGTACATATTTCTGGGATATTCATCCCAAACAAATGAAGAATTTAATATTTTCTAGTTAATTCTCTTTGACATGATTTCTGCAAAACTTTTTTTCCATTCACTGAAGCATTCCTTGAAAACTTTCTCATATAATTTTTTTACAGTTTAAAAAATATGGCTTTGATGTTGCTTTTGTCTTGCATTGAAATAAATCAAATCCCGTTTCCATTTTGTCACCTTTTCAGTTCTTTTGCCTTACTTATTTTACTCTATTTCCTTTATTTCTTTTCACAGAATAATCATGGTTAGAAAGGACCTCCTAGATCACCGAGTCCAATTATACCTACGAGAATGTATTATTGGAGCAGTATATCTCAGGTTTTATTAATGGTTTTATCAATGTACATATTAAATATATTGCCAATTAAATAATTATCAAAGAAACAGAAAGGTACATTATTTTAATTGTCTAGTTCTGTCTGTGTTTGGTTCTATTTCACATCTTTAATAGACTTTGATTTCTACCTATATGCAAAAAGGAGGTACTTGCAGTACTAAAGCCTCACTTCTAACATTCCTAACTTTTCCTGTCATTAATTTAAATTAAATTAGGTGTTGTATGAAATTTTATGGAGCATTTTATAAAAACACTCTCTCTCATTCTGCACAGAAGTTTTAGAGCATAAGAAGTTACTTAAATGTGTCACATACTTTGATTAACTGCTTTAAGTGTAACACTGTCAAGGAATAATGTCAGTAACAGCTAAATAGTAAAAGATGTTCAGAAAGGGAAGATGTTAGAAATTAAAGACAGGACATTCTATTCAGACTGTTACATGATTTTACTACTAGTACTATGATCATAGTCTTCTAGTCACCTACACAGGCTCAAACAATAAAAGAGGGAGGGGTGTTGTGTGGATTGTTTGGGGACCTTTTACATCTTGCTATCCTTTATTTTGTCACTTCTTTAATTCAGAATGAATAGCTGTATTGTCAGAGCTGAGCGTACCTGCAAAAGCTCATTTGTGCAGAACACCACAAGACAGACTCTGACCAAAGAGCAAAGCACCTTCTCACACTCTCTGTCGCCAAGCAAAGCCCAAAGTTGGTGTTCTGCTCGGGACTTGCTCTCGGCTCTGGTGACCCTGTTAACCTCTGACAATAATTTCCTTCAGTATGATTAGTCAGTGAAAATGGCCCCTTCTTCTTAGGATACTTATTTCCACTAGTGCCCGACACTTAACTATATAATCCCACTTTATTATTTTTTTTTCTCCCTCTAGCCTTCCACTTTCTTTTTCTACAAAGCTCTTTTTATGGCATCAGCAGCTCACAATAGTAATTCTCAAATAAACTACAGTTTGTTCCTTAACCTTTTTTCTAACACCCTTGTTGAAAAGTAAGGGCTATGATGGAATAACACAAAGGTTTAAAACTGTGTCAAGTCAATTTCTGTCTTAGAGCCCTCTATCAAGCTCAGTTAAAAACCATTTCTGAAAAACTTATTACTGAAATATTTTCTTTCTCCAAAAGGAAATCAGACTTGGTTTTGTTTATGTCTTGATTCAGTTAACTAAACTGTCTCATTATTCAGTGAAGAGACATTACAAGGTGGTCAAGAGAAAAAGTTATCAGAAAAACAGTGGAATCCTTCAGATGCAAAATTAATGCAAGAAGCAGAGAATTGATTTCTCTAAAGAACAGAGACTCATTTTCTTTGAGGAGATTATTTGCCACATCCTCCAAAAGCTCTTCCCAAACTCTGTACAAACTTTAGGTTTTTTAAAGTTTTATTTCCAGTTTGATGGAGTTTAACTTCTCACTTTGACTGACACTAGAAAATTCCTTACTCCTGCTATGTTGACAGAAGGCAAAAAGATACACTTGGCACCCTAAAAAAGTATATACTCTTTCGGTACAGCTTTGAGAATTTGATTGTGCCTCTTGTAATACTGATTTGATTCTACTGGAAACTTAACTCTCTTTCAAATTTCTCTTTATAACCATCTTCAAAAAAAAAAAAAAAAAGAGGGT
>JANHGL010009937.1:0-15498 GCA_024611195.1 Ceyx melanurus | reverse complement strand
GGCCTCAACGTGCGCCCACGACAGGCCCGAGGCGCAGCCTCCCCCAGCGGGGCCTCCGCAGTGCTGCCTTTATTCCACGGTGGGGGACGCCCGGGGGTTTTGCTATTATTGTTTCTTCTCCTTCTGCATTTCGTACGGGGAGAAGAGCAGCTTCTCTGCGCTGGGGCCTTAGCTCCCGTCCTTTTCCCTCCCTCACCTAGTAGCGCACCGCCTTCGGGACTGCCAGAGTCCGTCTACCGCCTCAGGGGAGGATGGGGTGGGATTGCTGGGGCCAGGAGCTTTTCTGGCCTTGAAGGATTTTCTCTTTTACCTTGCCCAGGCGTATGGGAAATTCTAACAGCTCTCTAGTTTTAGCGGGGCGGGTGCATATGCCTAAGGAGGTGGCTAGTGTGAGAAATGACATGGAAAGGGGGATGGATAGTGTTCAACGTCATTTGCATAGGTTAAATACGTGGTATGTACAGCTTAGCCGAGTTAATATTTCTCTAGGACTTTAACTTGCAAACGAGGATATCACAAGGCAACGTTACAGTTGTGCTAAGTTACAGTTCTACTGTTTATAAGCATTGCTAATATGTAAGAGTATGGGTGTTACTGCACCACAGATGTGTAACTGCTTCCCAACAGATTCACAGTTAATACACTTACCTGTATCTCGGTTAACTGCTGGAATCTGAACTCCTGTTCTCTTGGGTTTAAGGAAATAAGCATCCCTGATGGTCCTCCCCCTTTTCCCTAGAAACTTCTCTGTGCCTTAGAAGGCCTTGGGAAAAACCTTTTTAACTCTATGTGCCACTTTGTCAGTATCATTTATCTTTGCTAGCATAACGGTGTGTACTGGGTTATGCTGGACAAAGTAGTAACCTCCTTTTTTGTTCTGGATTTAATCCTTATTAGAAATGTTATATGCAGTGAATACATGGGGGTTGGAACAAGGACCATGCTTGTATTGGGATGCCTTTCTTTGAGTAATGTCAACTTCCTTTTAATTGTCATGCATTTTTCTAGTAAAAGCTCTGCAAGTCTGCAATAAAAATGGCCTCCAATAAAACTACATTGGTAAGTTCATGCACACCTAAAGTATATAAGGATTTAATCAACATATTTTTCTTCAAACTTATAACTTGGCATCTTCATTTAAAAGATACATCCACATCTCCCCTCCCCAGCATTATTCTGACCAAAATTTCAGATCCAGAAAGTAAGGCTACTAGAAAGGACATTGTCTTTGGCTTTAATAAATCTGCCATTTCTAAAGAGAATTTTGGGGGAAAAAAAAATAAAGGACTCTGCAATATTTAATCTGTTTTGCAGTAGGAAGCACTGAGGATTTATTATTTTTTTAGCCTGCTTTTCAGCGTACCATGTAATACATCATATATGTAAAAAGTAAGATCTAGATCGTGTATTTACTTTCTCCCAGTGTATTTGGGGAAAACTAAGTGCCTGAGCAAAGGAAGTCATTACAGATGAAAAGTAACATTATTGGGAAATGATGTGGCATAGTTAAGATGCCTTTTGAAATGATTTTTAATAAATAACAGTTTCTTTGAATTCCTTAGGAGCAGAGATTATCAGATGTCAACCCCTCCTGGACCGTTTTAATGATGCATTCATGGATCTCAAGCCCTGTAAAGCTTTGCTTGACATTAAAATACGGACTCCTAAGGGCAGTTGGTTGCTGGTTACCATTCAACTAATGATGCATAGTTTTGTGAAAGACAGAACTGAAAAGCTATAGCGTGAGATGCATCTGAGGTTGAGGTGGGGAAGCCAAAATACACGTGTACAGAGCAGAACAACTGATTATAATGCACACAAAAGGCCTGTTCCTAAATTTACTGAAATTATTATGGCTTGACCCAGATTGAGATAAACTTGTACTAACTCCTGGCTTAGAAGTGCAATGGAGTGCTTCCTTGGTATGGTACAGGGACAAACTGCTCAGAAAGATTTCACCAAGGTGAATTTCTGAGCTTTCTGTTAGCAACTGATTACTCAGATTTCCCGGATTTGAGGAGGAGTTAGACAACCTGGGGAGGGGGGTGCTTCAGGGAGAGGAAAGAAGCTGTGAATGTAGTATTTTTAATCTTTGGATGTTGTTGAGAATTTTGCTGCACAGGTCAGGAAAATCAGTTACGGTTCCTATGGGAACCAAAACTAATTCTGCTTTGTTATGTATTTGCATGCAAAAACCTAAATGTATGAAGGGATAGTTTAGTTCTGGAGTTGGAATTCTGATTTTGTTACCTCTTGAGTGTTAAAACCCCTCACCACAGTGTCACAGCAGTGTGTTATTAATCCTGTCCCTCAAAGAAAGGGTGGTTATCCCCATATCTGCATCTGTCCTATGTGACTGGTGAATGCAGAAAGGGAAACAAGCCCAAGGGAAACACTCCGTGATAGGTGGCCAAGTTGCAGCTCTCAGCTGTCAAGGTTTAGGGTGAGGGCAGCCCTCTAGACCCCTCAGCCCAGGACGTTAGAGATGGGAACTTCATGGGTCTAGTGGATGCTCAGTAACCTTTGTGTTCAGTCAGGTACCATGTGCAGCTCTGGTCCGAGGTTAACGTTGGCTTGTGTAATCTCAGAATGTACAGGTTTTTAACAAATGTTCAGTATTTCTGCAGGTTCTGCAATCAAGTGTTATTTTAATAGGTTGCAAAGGCTCAAGAGTTTGGAAAACAGTGCTGATTCACACAAGACAATTCTCTAATATTTAAACCAAAAAGTATCATGATTTTCTTATTTTTAACTGCACTTCAAGAAAAAAAATACAGAGCCTCATGTCATTTTCTTCTGTTGAAAATTATATAGATACTTAAGTCTTAGAAAGTAAAAAAAAATAAATTAAATTGCTTTGACACAGAAATCCAAAATATTTATCTTTAAGTGACAAGAATTAGTGAAGCCGAAAAGAGTACCAGAAAACAGTCTTCATTGACTCAGAGAATTTTAGTCCAACGGAAAGCACAGATGGAGATGTTCCCCACTTGTAGCCTGCTTGCCTCGTCACCAGTAATTATAATGTTATTACTATGGTATAGTGAGTCTGTGTCTTTTTTTTTCTTCTTTTTGTTTTGTTTTGTTTTTCTTTCTCTTTTATCTCTCCTTCTTTCTTTTTGTTTATTTCCTGCATTTCTCTTTTTCACGCTCCATTTCTTAAAAGAAGCTGCCTTCATAGAAGCATCGGACATCTTCATGTTTTATTTTCCTTCAGTTTCAGTCTGACGTTCTTCCTGTGGAGGCAAAAAAAGCCAGTGTGCTTAAGTTGACAGTTGTCACATGAATTCTGTGGTCAGAATATACCTGGGATATCAGGCAGTTAAAACCTGAGTGGAAATACATGCTCTGCTTTAGATAGTGTATCTTCTATGAATCTAAATGAAAACAAATGTTAGATATAGTCATGCACTAAAACTTGCTGTTGGAAAGAGAAACTGGAAGCTTTTCATTCTCTATTCTTTGCTCCTTCAAGCTATGGGTTGCTAACTAGAATAAAGCTATTTTGATGAGGGAGAGAAAAAGTAATGAAAAATAGGGATCAAAGACAGGTCTTGGGAAAGAAAGAAGCTGCTTCTAATCTTCATCTTAACAGTTTTTCTTGTGCTGACAAACTTCTTTTTTTTTTTAACCTTTGACATCAAGACAAAACTCTACAAAGTCCAAAAATTTGACAATTGCTTTGCAGTTTTCTCAGTCTTGCCCACATTAATTCTAGAGAGGACTAGAGAAAGGCCTGCAAGCAAACAGAGCTGCTCTGTGATTTATTTTTTTCCTCCTGTTCTATAGGAAGCATGATAGTGAGGAATTAGATTGATCTGCTTGGATTTAGGGTGCTACATGACCCTAAATTCTAGGAGTAATTTTAGTGTGTTTAGGAGTAATTAGAGTGTGTTTTAGGAGTAATGCTGCTCCCATTAGTTTGCTCTCACAAAGTGCAGTCCAAAATGGCAAGCAAACTGCTTCTGGTCTGCTAGTGCTCCAGAAATGCAATACAACACGATAGGCTTGTTCCAAGCTTTTTCAGATTGCAAACCAGGAAATTCTGAAATGTGTCCTTCTATTACTATAATTCTGCCTTATTAAACTGGGAATGCCTTGAGGATGATGTGGATGTAATATTTATTTTAAGAACTTAGAGTATTATTTGCAGTTTAAATTGTAAACTTAAAACACTTTTGAAGTTTTTTAAGTTAGCAAAATTTCATTTACATGCTAAGTGCTGTACTTAAGTGTAGCTGTCTTCAATTTTTGCACCTTTGTGACATCTACTTGAATGCAAGTGACACTGGTGCCTGGCTGAGCATGAGCAGGGACTGCAGTAGTGGAATGCTCCTGGCATGCACCTGTTGAGTAGGTACAGGTTGTTGACCATTCTGCTTATCATAGCAATACCTTGTAAACTTCGCTCCCATCAACTTCTCCCATTGTTTTTGGAAAAGGTAATAAAAACCTTTTATTGAGTACCATCCTTTTTCTATTTTATACATTTGCACAGTTCCCTTACTACTTTTTCTCCTGCCTGATGCTGTTTCTTACCCTCTGCCTTTTCACAGGCATAGAGTTAATTTTTAGAAGTTTCATGAACTCTTAAGCATGTAGCACTGATAATTAATTTTTTATGAGAGTAGAGGCACTGAGTCTATGGACAAAAAGATTTCACCTTTTTAAAAAGTGGTGTTGGGTATCTCATTAAGCAACTGAAAAAATCCAAAACTTTAATATGTCTTGCTCAGGTTACCTGACCACATGGCCTAACATAAAAGGAGTCAGCTTCTGGCTTTAGTGTGGATAAGTACTTGATTCTCTGCTGTTAACTGAGCAAAGTTGGATTTGGCCAGTGAAGTCACTGTGCAAAACTGAAGAATCAACCATGTCATTCTGCATTTCTTTTGTAGCACAAAATGGGAAAGAAACAGAATGGCAAAGGTAAAAAAGTTGAAGAGGCAGAGCCTGAAGAATTTGTTGTGGAGAAAGTCCTGGACAGACGTGTTGTAAATGGAAAGGTGGAATACTACTTGAAGTGGAAAGGATTTACAGAGTAAGGCCCTGCCTATTTATTGTGTTTTTCTCTGATAGAATGCTAAATACTAACCATTTACTTGAAATAACTATGCAGAGAGGGTACTGGGTGATGGGGATGCCTTTTAAAGAACCTCAAGGGAAGGACATCCATAAATGCATATTTCAGTGGGGTAGACAAGTAATGGAAATAATATAAAAGAGAGATGGCTTAGTGTTTGAATTGCACACATTGTTCCAGCACTTCTGCTGCATTTTTACTGGTCATTCTTTCACCCCTGTTTGATTTAGCTTGTGCCAGTATCTGTCAAGGTGAGGTAGACTGGCAGTTACTTCATAGATGGTGGAATGAATGCTACTTTGAGTAAGGAATTTTGCATGGATTTAAAGTGTAGGCATCTCTGAAACTGGGAATTGGACAATAGTTTGCTCATTATTCACTCTGCTGAACTGCTCTCAAATGAGAGAAAACATGAAAGCCTTGTCCTCCTGTGGCCATCTGCAGGTGGCAGGCAGTCTGTAGCTGAGCTCTGTGCTCAGTGGCAGCTTTTGGGAGGAGTTAGCAAGTGTAGAAGCCCAGGCATGGCTTCTGCTGTTTGTAGTGGTGCTGTGTAGTCTGTAAGCTTTAGGTGTTCTTGCTGTCTAGCTTGTCTGTGTATTTAGAGAAAGCAGAGAAGGGAGTCAGTTTAACAACTGCTTGTTTTAACCCCTATCATGCCACCTAGGTCATGGAATTAATAGAGCTGCTTATTCTTTATGCAGTCATCAAATGCAGTATGTGAAACTGACTAAAGATGGTAGGATAAGCATCCTTAGGTTTAAGAAACCTGCCTTACATATATAATGATGAAAAAAAATGCCAGTTTTACATGTTTCTTCTTTTCCTAGTTTTACATTAATCTCTGTATGTTTCAGTGCTGACAACACATGGGAACCTGAAGAAAACTTAGATTGTCCAGAGCTAATCGAAGCTTTTCTGAACTCTCAGAAAGCTGGTAAAGAAAAAACAGATGGTGCCAAAAGAAAATCTTTGTCAGATAGTGAATCTGATGACAGTAAATCAAAGAAAAAGCGTGATTCTGTAAGTATGTGTTCATGTGCTGCACTTCATTTCTCCTGCATCTCCATCCCCATCCTCCCAAAACAGTTCTGTTGTGACTTTGAGAGGAAATGTGGGATTAAAACTAAAAACTACATAGCATCTGGAACTGTAGTTGAAAAGGGTAATTATTCTTGGTGGCTAATAAGACTATCCAAATACTGGGTAAAAAGATGATTAACTGATGTGATGAGTGATGATCTTGCATTGTGCCATGATACTTACTGAATAGCTGAAAGTAAGACTGGTTAAGAGTTATTTATTAATTATTTGAGTTCACTTTGTGTTAGAGCAAAAGGCTTGTGAATTGAACAAAGATGTTAAGTATTATGTTAAATAGATGAGTGTCAAGATGCCAGAGTGTGAAGACCAGTCAGTTACTTAGATTAAGAGCAGGCATGATGGTGGAGAGGGAGGAGAAAGCATGACTGAAGAAAGCTTACCTGTTCTTAAGTGTCTGGGTTTCTCCAGCTTAAATGAGCAAACAACATGACAAATTTGGTGTCAATAAGTACAAAATAACAAGCATGTAATCATGTGCTAAATAGTCCCTGTTTCTCTGTAAACTTTCAGACTAGTAATGTAAAACAAAACTGACCTGAAGATCAGTCATGGGAAAAAACACCATGTTATTTTCAGACGAATATATGCAATTACAGCTTTTATAATTGTGTATGGGTTTTTTTGGTTGTTTAATACACACACAAGAATGCATGTATTTAGCAATAATGCCAAATCTTAACCTAAGTGACAATCTTGTAACTTACTCAATAGGTTGATAAGCCAAGAGGATTTGCAAGGGGTCTTGATCCTGAGCGGATAATTGGGGCTACAGATAGCAGTGGAGAGCTTATGTTCCTCATGAAATGGTAAGGCTTCTCACCACACCTCTTGTCCATAATAATGCAGGACAGACAGTCACACTTAGGCTGATGAGACAGCAGCATTTCAGGAATAAGAGAGAGAAGCTGCTGGTCTGCTTGTTAACCTTGGATTAGAAAGCACAAGGCTTCTGTAATCAGTGCTCATTCCCTCTTCCTTCAAAACTCAAAACAGCTTTAGCTTCTATTGCTTCAGTTTTACAGGAGAAGTGTGAAAGGTAAATTCTGATAAAGTTTGGGGGGGGAAAAAAGCATTTCTGTGGAAGAGCTGGATCTTGGTAGTGTTCTTGCTGAGGGAATGGCAGGCAGCAATCCAGCTTTGCATGTTTAAGCAGAAGCCAGCTGCTGGGTATCTAACCATTTAACCAGCCTAGTGCCAGCTCTTCTGGCTGCAGGCAAGGGGACTTGGAAACAACTAGTAGAGGAAGCTGAGGTTGAGATGAAGAACAACCAATAGGAAGTAGCTTATTGTTATGGGTTAGTAAAGGAGAAGGTGGTGGGAAGAGTTTTGTGTTGTTGGGATGGTAGGTGCAGACCAGTTTCATTAGCTACAGAGTTGACAGAAGGGATTACTGCTTTGTAAATGAGTAGGATAAAATCAGTACTGTTTTACCCAGTGTTGAGAGTCCAAGAGATTGAATTAATATTTGCTAGTGGTCAGATTTCTTGTGGTGGTGGGATGAGAAAAATTGCAGCTTTCCACTGCCTTAGAGAAGGGTGTGATTTTTTTGAAGGGAGTCAAACTGGTCTCTAGAGAAACGATTTTTCATGTGATGTGCCTGGGCTGATGAATGTTAATGCTTTAGAAAATTCTGTCTTGCTTCTGCCTTTTCAAACTCGCTGTCAGTTTTATGTGAAATTTAGAAGAGTTTGCACAGTACAGATGGTGACTCAATTTCTGTAGTAATAACTGGCAAAATCAAACACAAAGGAAACATAGAAAAAGGAGGTTTTTCTGTTTATTTCAGTTGCAGCTGATTAGTTTTGTGTAACTGATTATAGGCAACAAACAGCTATGAATGTGTATGAACAAAAGTGGCTTGTAAAGGCAGTAAACACTTTAAAATGGCTTCTGAAGCAGGTTAGACTGATGTTTTATGATGTCAAGACTGCACCAAGAATAGCAGCACCAAACACAGAAGTTACTTGCATGACAATAGGAATAATTTGGATGTAAGTACCCCTCTTAAGACTGATGCTATTGATTTTTTAAATCTCACTTTGCAGTTTTGATGATGCTTTAAAAGACAAAATCAGCTAAGTTGTACTTTCATCACATAGTGCAGTGGGTAGCTGGATAAATGGTTCCCTTTGAGCAGCATTTTCCTTCCACGTGGGAATGAAGATGCAGCCCTGATTAGCATGGACATTCTTGGTGGCTGTAGGGAGAGGTGCACTGAAAGCTGATTTCTAGCTGATGACCTGTCAAGAGCTGTTACGTGTGCTTAATTAATGATGATGCCTTTTCTTACATCCCACTCTTGGAATCAGGAAAGACTCTGATGAGGCAGATCTGGTGCTGGCCAAAGAAGCTAACGTGAAGTGTCCTCAGATTGTAATCGCTTTTTATGAAGAGCGGCTAACTTGGCATTCTTGCCCAGAAGATGAAGCACAATAATTGTTTGCATTGCATTTTTTTATATATATATGAATATTAAAACCTGAAATTTGATTTATTAGCAATGTGAGAAGCATACATTCTAACAATCAAATTTGATATTTTTTTGAAGTAGTGTGTTTTGCATCTGCAGCGAGTAAATAAGAGCTTTCTGCAACTTGTTTCATTTATCACGAGAGCATTTGATACTACTACTTCCTCCACATTAGGTAAAAGCTTTTATACAACATTCATAAACTTCCATAGTTCTGACAGAATCATAATGAATGTCTAAACAAACTCACAGATGTTTTGTAGTCTTCTATACTATTGATGTGCATGTATCTTCTTTACTCAGACCTAGCCCTTTAAACCTGTTAGTCATTCTTTTTTAGTATTGGGGATCACTTGGTCTCAAGAAGACCAGGTGAGAACTAACTTGGTAGTAATTTGAATGTTATCAAACTGTATATTGTTTACTTTATTGTAAATACTGGTGAACAGTGGTCAATAAAATAGTTTTATATACTTCCTTTATACTGATAGGCTGTGGCTCTTTTGAAGCGGTACGAGGTTTCTCAACTTTTGATATATTGAGCTCTCAATTTGTAATGTATTTAACTGTAATTTGGGGGGGGGTAAGATTGATTGATTACTATTACCCCATTGCTACTTTGTAATCACAGTACCAGACAAATACCAGGCTTTGTTTATTTGTATTTTTTTGGTGAACAATGCCTGAAGCGTAGCTTTGTTTTTCCAGCCAGGCCTGTGAAATGTATGTGCTTTGGTACTTGTTCCAGTCACAGACACCAGCCACTGCCTGGGTGTGGCTGCTGGTCACAGCTAGTGCACTAGGAAACGTGATGTGTGTTGGCAGTATCAGCCTTGGCTTTCATTTCAAGTCTTAATACAAGGCTGTAATGTAACAGAGGTGGTTCGTGGGGAATTATTCTGCAGGCAGTGTCCTGAAGAACACTTGCTTAGCTTTGCCTTTGAAGGGGAATATTTTAAGGAAGATACTTAAGTCATATACTTTAAACAGACTTCTTATTTCAGATGAAGTTTTAAAGTGAGTTGTATGATCTGATCGGACACCTTCAGAAGGGCAGAAGTAAGGGGTGGGGAGGTGGAGGAGAGTTGCCTCTGTTTCTCTTTTCCTCTCTTCACTTGCTTTAATCTCCACACCTAGATTTATTTGTGTTTTGACTATTCTGATATAGTTTGTCCTGAGCTGTGCCTCAGTATGTCAGTGGCCAAGCTTGTTTTGGGATTCCCCCTTAATTTAGATTAACGACCAATCCTGTAATGCACTGGTGTCAGTGTCCTAGGTAAGACAGTTAAGATTGCCCAGCTGTGTTTTCTCAGGTCAAAAAAAAAGACAGGTATTCCTGTAAAACCTCATATGGTGAGCTGAGAAGTGAATCAAGGAATTTATTCTGTGCTTTATGTTCTTGTGATACTGCTTCACAAATCATTGTTCTAACAATTTGTTCACATCGTTTCAAAAGCCATTTACATTGTGAATCAGAACTTGCAGTAAAATACTTAATTATGGTTCAACACTGCAGTGTTAAACTGATGATAAATTACTTTTTTATGTGTAACTGCTTGGTCATGTCAAGATTTTGTTATTATAGGTTTGGGCAGAATTTACATGCTGTCTATTTGTGGTTCCAGGAAAAGTCAAATATCCCTGTTAGTGTGAGGGTTCCTTTGCATCAGGTAATAGTCATTTCAGAGCTAGCTGGTGTCTCTTGCCTGTTCCTTAGAGCAATTACCCCAGCTTTGTCATATGTCTAAGTCTGCTACAGAGTTCATGACTTAATTCTTTGGAGCCTTTAAAAGGTATATTTATATTCCTAGTATATAGGATTATGAAATCCTTGGCCTTTTTTTTTTTTTTTTTACCCAGCAGTTGTAGAAATAGAGAGGTTAAACAAGAATTCCAGACACAGAAATGTTGTGTTCTCCTGCCTGCTACAGTGTGGAGTGCTTTTTAGAGTCGTCACTTAACTACAGTTTGCATATTAGTGTCTGACACTTTGCTGTTTCTGTGCTTTGCTAAGCATGGACATCAAGTTGATATGAAATTGCTGTTTTAAAGAGGTACAGGTGAAACAATAGATTTAAATTATCAGTTACCATAAGTGGTAGACATAGAGATTTTTGCTGAAAAGTTGGTTCTTCTCAATTTGTAACCCTTAAAATACAGATTTGCAGCTAGAGCTTTTTATATTATATTTGCTTCTTCCTTCTGACTGTTCTTAAAAATGCACTGTACTCACAACTGTACAGCTTGTTAGACAATTATTTAGCTTTCTAAAATGTTACATTGCAGTGGTAAAAATGGTGACTGGTATTTGTTTGGATTTTTAGCTTTTTTTTTTTTTCCTTCTCCACTCCTCACTTTGTGTTAAACTGCATTTTGATAGTAATGAAATGCAACACTAAAGTTACAAACTGTGTAAAGTTTTTCTGAATGTGCTGCATACGTATGCAAAAATAAATAAATTGTTATTAATTTTAAATTAACTGATGAAATAAATAAGGTACCTTCTGTAGTTAGTTGTGCAAAGGTTTCTGGTTATTGTCCCTTTTTATACCATTACAAATTGGTTTCAGGCTGTCACTTCATGATCATTCTGTTGATACTCTTTATTTGTAGGAGTTTTTACAGACTGACAGACAACCTTGGTTATGCTCATTATTTTTATTTTTATTTTGGCTATCAGCTAACCTGTTCCTAATGAAGCTGTAATTTCAGTCATGCTTAGGGAAAGATGTTTTCCTTGGTTTTCTGTAGTGATCCATGTTTTGTGATGTATGTAGAGGTGGCAGTTTCTGCTGAAGCTCTGTGTGAACACTTCCCACACTGAACATGGCTCAGTTTCTGAAGCTGTTGCTCACCAGCATTGCTACCTGAAGGCAGAAGAACAAGCAAGAGGAGTCTCACAGGACCAGAATTCTGCACGTCACAGCTCAGCTCTTCCCACTCAGCAGCTTCAAAACAGAGTTTGTACCTCCTACATGTTTACTCGAGGTGACACTTCAGTCCTTCCAAGGCTCCCTTTGCTAGGTGTGATCCCTTTAGCTTCTTCCCAGGACACTCTCCTGCAGAGGCCTTGTTTCTCTCTGAGCAGCAGTGGGTTTAGCTGCTGTAGACAGAACTCCAAGCAGGATCAGGAGACATTGGTCACAAACCTGTGATTTTCCCTCAATGCCACAATATTCCAGAGTTTATCTGCTTAAAGCTTATGTTCTAGCTCTTCCTGTAGAGCTTTTGGCAAAGGATGTAGCAGAGGAGATATTTGTATCCTAACTTCTTAGAAGCTTGATGGGCAAAAACTGAATGGGAGCAATCAGAGCTGTTGAGTAGGGTCAGAGAGCCTAGGAGAGAATGCAGCTAGGAGCAAACATAAGGCCATGAGAGCTGCCACCACTTGCAAGAAAGATGCCAAGGATGAAAGACAAGGAAAAGAGAGGGGGAAAAAAGAAAAAGTTCAAGAGCACAAGTCACTTCAGGACTTCTTTCTAAGAAGACATCATCCTTAAGCATTGGAGTAGCAAATCTCACTGATGCTAGAAAGTATTTTTTTCCTCTTCCCTTAATGACATCCAAAGCCCATTTAAGCTAGATAACTACATTTAAACACAAATAAAACATTAGAAAAATACATAAATGTCATTCTCAGCTACAGGCAACATGCTACTGTAGCATTGTTTTGTCTTTTTTTGTCTCTCAGGGACCAATAATTTGTCTTTAGTGTGCAGTTGCTGTGGCCAGCAAGCTAAAAATCTAACATTTTTGTGAACGATCGATTTCAAAAGAAGCCAAGAGCATGAGACCCATCAAACAAACCCTGAGTTGTTACAGGCAGTTTTGGTGGTGATGCAGTAGATGGCACTCCAGCCTGGAGTCATGCAGTTGTGTGCACCAAGCCCTGCCAGCCTGCAGAAGGTCCAGTGGTTGCACCCACCCTGTCTTAGCAGGCATCTGCAAGGGAAAAGGATGTGGAGTCACCAGAGCTGAGTGAGCACACCCGGCTGTGCAGGGGGTCTTGACCAGAGAGAGCTGAGTGAGCGCACCCAGCTGTGCAGGGGGTCTTGACCAGAGCTGAGTGAGCACACCCGGCTGTGCAGGGGGTCTTGACCAGAGCTGAGTGAGCGCACTCGGCTTTGCAGGGGGTCTTGACCAGAGCTGAGTGAGCACACCCAGCTGTGCAGGGGGTCTTGCAGGGACTCGGGCACCCTCGTGCCATCCATCTTGCTGGCTCTCCAAGAGTCTTGTGGCTAACTGGTCTGTGTTTAACAGCAAGCTGCAGCACTCTGCTCTTCCCCTTTCACAAAGGCAGTTTCCCAGGAGGCTGACATGGGCACCTCCATCCAAGAGAGGTCTGGAGAGGCTGGAGCTGCTGCAGAGGAGACAGCAGAGCTGGGAAGGGCCTGGAGAATAAACCTGATGAAGAGTGACTGAAGGAGCTGGGACTGTCTAGTGTGAGGAAGAGGAGGCTGAGGGGAGAGCTCATTACTCCCTGAAAGGACATTGTAGAGAGGTTGGTGCTGGGCTCTGCTCACAGCTAATTAGTGATAGAACAAGGGGATGGATTCAAACTGCAACAGGGAGGCTTAGACTGGGCATTTGTTTTCAGTTTTTAATAAGGCATTTGGCTTCATCTCAAATGGAAAAAACATTAGAGGCATAGAGGTTTCATTAATAGTTAATTTATCTCAACTGATAATGTTCATCTCCATGCTAGAACCACAGCCTTCCATTTTAGCTTGTCTTCCGTCTGATACAATTAAAAATTGCTTACAGAAAGAAAAACCAAACCAAAAAACCCCAGTCCATTTTCACATTATGTGCAAATCCAAATAATCCTCTCCCTTCTACAGTCTGACCCACTTGTGCTTGGGCAGACTTTGTTTTTCTAATCCAGGCACCTTTGAGACTGCAGATACTACTGCATGTGAGAGCACAGCAATTGCAAAATCAAGTCTGAACCTACTCATGGCACTAGAACGCCCAGGGTACTGACAACCTGCCTGGCCTGAGCAAACCTCCCCCCTCAGCCATGCTCACAAAAACAGACCAAAGCAAAGCCAAGAGTTTCCTCCAGTGCTTTTAGATCTCAGAACTTCCACCCAAGGGAACTTCCACTTGAGGGAATGCACAGGTAGGAGTATTTAAATATGGTCAATCATTTATTGTTATACATTCTTGGAAAAGGGATAAAAATCATCAGCAGGACATCAGCAAATGTGTGAATTTCACGTTTTATGGCAAAGCCACAAAGAAATCTCTACTTGACAAACACAGCATGATACACAGAGGGACCATTGCTGGCTTCCAGCACAGAACACAAACCAGCAAGGGTAAATATTTGCAGAGTTCCTGCCTTTCTTCTCCCTCTCTTTATAACACTTGTGCCTTCCATAACATGAAAACAATAAGTATATTTTAGAACTGCAATCAGTAATGCAACTCTTTTCATTATTCAGTGTTGCTCTTCAAGAATAATGTGTAAGAATCCCACAAGTACTTAATACTGCATCATTTCCTCTAGCTACAAAAAGGAAATTGCAGGAGAGAGTTAAAAACATTTCTATTTTTTTCTCCGTAAGTTGCTGTGTTTGCTCTTAACTACAGATCTTCAGTTCAAAGAAGTGTACCTTTCAAATGTAAGAATCTTCTTCTGTCTCTGAATTTTTCAGTGTGCTCAAGCAGTCAGGATTGAGATGAGCTGGTTCCATTTCAGGTGAAATGTGTCTTCAGTGTCTCCTTAGGCTGTTCCAAAAATGAGCTGAAGATCAGGAAGGGCAACCAGAGATTGGCTTAAAAAATCACATACTTGATCTGAAACAAAATGCAAAAGCAGATGAATGCACTGGAGTTTCCCTTTCTGAGTGGATGGCCATAACTACGGCAGATTTAATCTCAAGTGAGTCACAGTGATGTCAGAATAGCAGCAGAATTTAATTCATTTACAGATGCACAAGCATTTCCCCTATGCAGCCTCTCAGCTGTGAGGAGAACTGAACCAGCAACAGTGGTTCTCGGAAATTCCCCTTCGCCTCGATTTATTTGTGGATTGATTTATCGTCCTTAACTAGAAGTCGCCTAAACCCAGGTCTTTTTGAGGAAAGCCACCCTCTGCACGTCTGGGTTTCCATCACGCCGCTGAGGAGAGAGCTGAAGACTAGAGAGAGAAGCACCGGGCAGACCGAAGAAGCACCGGGACCCTCTCGGGCGCTCCGCGCTGCTGCCGGCCGCGTTCCCGCCACCGCCGCCGCTCCCCTTCCCTCCCCCTTGGCGGCTCCCCGAGGCGCGGTGCCCGCGGCTGGCGGTGGGCGGGGCCGCAGGGCGAGCCCGTCTCCTGCCGGGGACGCATCATCTCCGCCTCCTCCGCCTCCTGCTGGGGATGGCGGCAGCCGTGACGCCAGTGCCGTGCGGGGCGGTGACGAGCGGCGAGCGCTGAGCAGCGAGCGCTGAGCGGGGCGGCGACGGGCAGCGGCGAGCGGCGAGGGGGCCGGTGCTCGGTCAGCCCGCCCCTCCGGCCTCCTGAGGCGGGGCTGCCGGTGCAGAGCCCACCGAGGGCCGGGCGGTTTCGCTTGGGCTGTTTATGTGGTGGGTACAACTGCTAACGCCGGCGCGGCTGGGGGGTGTCGTGTGTGTGTGTGTTGTGTGTTGTGTGTGTGTGTGTTGTGTGTGTGTGTGTGTTGTGTGTGTGTGTGTGTTGTGTGTGTGTGTTGTGTGTGTGTGTGGTGTGTGTGTGTGGTGTGTGTGTGTGGTGTGTGTGTGTGGGGGTTGTGTGTGGGGGGGGGGGGGGGTGGGGGGGTGGGGGTGGGGTGTGGGGGGTGGGTGGGGGGGGGGTGGGGGGGGGTGGGTGGGGGGGTGG